>LZPO01087387.1:102419-114213 GCA_001675575.1 Neotoma lepida | reverse complement strand
TCAAGATGAGTTGAGGTCCCCAAAGAAGTGCCTGGTCCTGCCCTAGGGCCAGAGATCACTTATCACATCAAAAAGCAAGGGTGCTCTCCAGGACATGGAGAGTCATGTCACCACCAGGCAATGGAGACGGCAAAGCAGATACTTGTCATAAAATGTGTCTGATATAAATTAATGGAGTGAAATCAGCTTTTAAAAGTCATGGGTTTGGGGCATGTGTGTGTGCATACATGTGTGTGTGCATGTGCATGTGCATGTGTGTTGTGTGCTTGTTGAATGTCGGTGTGATCTGGGATTGTGCCTCAGGTGTCTCCTCAAGCACTGTCCTCTTTGGTTTTTGAGGCAAGGTCTCTTACTGGTCTGAGATTCACTGATTTGGCTGGACTGGCTGGACAGTGAGATCTTCCTGTCTCTGCCTCTCCAATGTTGGGATTACAAGTGTTTGCCACCATGCCAGGCTTTTCTGTAGGTTCTAGGNGATCAAATTTGGGTCTTCATGCATGTACCCAAGCACTTTACTGATAGGACCATCTTCCAAGCCCCAAATCCATGGATTTGTGATACCGTGCCCAACCCTCCATAACACAAAAGCATCCTTATTGTCAACCTCTAAAGATCTAAGGCACCAACTTACTATTCTTTTAAACATTGATCTTGGATGTTTTTAATCTTCCAAAAGTTGATTTATAAGTCAGCTTTCAATCTTAAAATGTTTCAAATAGCAAAAGTAGGGTTAAAGGAGAAAAAGTCAACATTTACTCTGTCTTCCTTCTGTGAATTATAACTCAAAGCATATAAAATGTAGCAGATGTGCATTCTTTGTCTTTGCATAGTTCCTGGGTCTCGGCCACTTACTTAACAGGCACCTGCCAGCACTGCCATGCCAACCATCTTGCCTTCCTAACATGACCAGCTGTCTTGTACTTCCAAGGTAAGGCTGCCCTGAGCTGGCAAACCCACTGCATACTTGTCCTTCAGCTGCCCACATTCAGCCTGAGAGGTGAGTGCAAAGGTTGTGGCCCATTCATTTGCTCGGGTACAGATGGAGTGCTAAGCCTTAGAGTAAAGGGGCTGCTGTCTCCAGATCCGCCCTGGGCTTGGAAGAGATGGTTAACCCTAACCCCTAACCCTAACTCCAGCCTTAATCCCAACCCTTGGAAGAGAGCAGAAACAATGTATCTCCAGGAGAACTTTTATCAGTGAAACACTACATGAGCTTGCCTCCTTTATTACCTATGGACATTTCAAAAGTATATGGTCTCGCAATGGCCCCAGGAAGGTGTTCTATGGGGCAAAGAGCCAGTATTTCTGTGAGGCACCGGCTCAGCCCTCTCTGCTTCACTCCCCTCTTCCTTCTCTCTGAAGTTCCCATAATGCATGGCCTCTTAAAATCTCACCATACAACACCCCACTCAGGCTTTTGGGGCAGGAAACTTAATGTAGCCCATAGATAACCAAGTGCTAAAAACAGCAAATTGCCAAAGCATTCAGCTAATACATAATGAAATTTTAGAACTAGATTAAACTAGATTCTTCTTCTGATCTTACTTTATATCTGCCAATAGCTGGTAGTATCACAGAAGAGAGATGAGTAATTATAATATCTCCAAATGGCACATAAAGGAACAATATCTACATNCTGGTTTATGTGATGAGAAGAAAGTTCTTTCTCCTTTCCAGCTCGCCTAATTTTCCATTAACCCAAATCGTCCATTACCCACTGTCTCTAGGTAATTTCTGTATCTAACAAAGACAGGCAACAGAGCAGAGCAGATGTGCTTGTATGAGGGTAAATACACACACTATATTCTTGCACTGCTCACTTAATGCTAATTAAAACTTACATTGCCTGGGTCTAGAAATCCTTTATTTCCTCTCCTCCTCCCACAGAGCACACAAACCAGGACACTGCAGATGATGAGTGGAAACTCAGGGGAGATTATTAACTAACTTGGTTACTACATCATTTCTTTGGTTCTTCTAGAAAATAGGGATTTGGTTTTTATGAATATTAATAAAAAGCTGCTTCTCTGAGTTTCACAGCATCACAATCCCAGAGTGTAATTCTCCAGACTTAATGATGAGAAACACATAGTAGATTTGTAAGATTATTTTTTTATTTCATGAAACAATTATTGAATGTAAGAATTCAATTTTGTTGCAAGAGCTGTGAAGAATCCATATGTATGTCAGCACAGATCAGCACAAGTCTTAGTGGTTTTTTTGTGTTGACATAGGCATTATCAGAATCCAAGGCAGCACAAGGCAGCAAGGCACGGCCTATTAGAGAATAACTGTATCCTGGGCTTTTCAAGAAGAGTTGTTGGTTTAGGCAGCTGACCTTTAATGGTCAAGCAACCTCTCATCCATCGACGGCGCACAGGAGCATGGAATTGTACCAGAATGTTTTCTTTGGGGAAGCACTTTGGACTTGTGCCATAATGAGGATCTATGAAGTGTATCAGGTCAGTGGGGGTTATCCACAAAGTCCCTGTGTCTCTAAGTCAATCCTAACTGGCCGAGTTGCAGGAGGGCTATTACGAGCACAGCAGCCTCCAAAGAATTACAACTAATGAAGAAAAATAATGACTTTCTCATTTGATGCCGGGGGTCGAGGGCTTTGCTAACAAGCTGCACCCAAGCTGCTGGCCCGGCTTGTAGTNTCCAACCGTGCTCAGAGAACAGCTTTTCTCTGTGTTGTTGGCTAAGAGGTTTCCACTGTGAACTAGTTCATTGANGATTTTTCTGGTATGAAGTGTCAGGGACAGAATCTAGGGCCTCATGTTAAGCAGATGCTGTACAGCTGAGTGTACAGCCTCAGGTNCCCTTTCTCTGCCTTTCTCTTGCTTATCATATTTTATTAATGTAATCCCAGTGCCTTAGCTATGAGTCTATGTTTAATAGAGTAGGTAATACCTAAGCTAAGAACACAAAATGGGAAAATTCATCAATCTGCCCTTCTCATCAATGCTCCTTAACTAGATATATAAGAAAATGATTAAATCCACAACATCGTTCCTATGATTTCTTTTTTTTTCGAGACAGGTTTCTCTGTGTAGCTTTGGCGCCTTTCCTGGAACTCACTTGGTAGCCCAGGCTGGCCTCGAACTCACAGAGATCCGCCTGCCTCTGCCTCCCGAGTGCTGGGATTAAAGGTGTGAGCCACCACCGCCCGGCATTCCTATGATTTCTTACAAATGAGAAGAAACTAATGAGGAAGCGTTGTCTGGATGCTTCCTACAGATCATAGGTTAAAAGTGTACATTCATGTTTGGCAGATCCTAAAGATGTAATGTAATAACATGACAGCCAGTTCAGTAAAATATGAGTAATAGCTGCTTTGTGAAAATATTTATGTGTGTCTGAGTGTGTACACACACATGGGTGCAGGTGCATACACTTGTGTACAGTGGCCAGAAGAGCATGTCAGATCCCTCTGAGCTGTCATTACAGGCAGGTACACCTATAGGGTTGCAGGCTTGCTATGTGTGTCCTGTGTCCCAGACTCAGCCNTTATGATTGCACATCAAGGTCTTTTAACCTCTGAGCCATCTCTCCAGCAGTGAATAGCAATTCCTTATTAGAAGTGTTAGCACAGGAAGTAACATTTTTCAAAAGATGCTATTTGTTTGCTTATTTTTATGTGTATGAAGTGCTTTGCTTACATTTGTGTATTGCTCCCTGAAACCCTCTTCANTTTCCAAGCAGTTGTGAACTGAGTGCTGGGAACTGAACCAAGGTCCTCTCTTAGAGCAGGTAGTACTCTTAACTGTTGAGCCATCATTCAAGCCCCAAGAACATATTTTTAGCTGATAATGTAATAATTATTGCAATTCATGAGGTTTTGAGTTGTTTTGATGAAAAAGTATGTAGAGTAATAAAAGTTTCAAATCAACTTTAAAGAATAATTTNCACTAAAATGTACCCAAAGATAAATTTTGATGAGTTGAACAAACATATCCATGTGACTATCTCCATAACCAAGGCCAAGACATTTCCATTACATATACAAGATCCCCCATGGTCATCATTTTTATTAATGCATGTTAGTTGCAGTATTGTTTCACTGTGACATTTTACAGAGGTATATCATGCTTCAATCATATCTACTCTTTCTAGTACTGTCCGCACTCTCTTCTCTCCCCTCCTTCCTCTCTCCCTTCACCTTTCCCTGACAGTACCATTACTGTTTTCAAGTCAGCTTTTTAAATTCCATATCCCATATATTAGAGAAAACATGTAATATTTGCCTTTCTGTGTCTAGCATATTGATTATAACATGATGGTCTCTAGGATACAAAGCAAGTCTCAACAGATTTTTTTTAATGTTGAAATAACACCCTGCATCCTATCTGAACACCATGGATTAAAGCTGGATATCAACAACAATGGAAAGTATAAAAGCTCATGGAAGCTCAACAACTCACTTTTGAATGAAAATTTGGTCAAGTCAGAAATCAAGAAGGAAATTNAAAACTTATGAGAATTGAATGAAAATTAAAATACAACATACCCAAACACAATGAAGGCAATTCTAGGAGGNAAGTTCATAGCACTAAGTATCTTTGTAAAAAATAGAGAAATCTCATATTAATGACTTAATGACACACTTGAAAGCTCTGGTATAACAAGAAGAAATAATATCCAAAAAGACTAACTGGAAAAAAATAATCAAACTTAAAAACAAATAAACAATACAAATAATCAATTAAACTAAGAGTTGGAAGCCAGAAAAATCAACAAGATTGACAGCCTTTAGCTCAATTAACCGAAAGATGAAGCTATAAGATCCAAATTAATAAAATAAAATATTAAAAGGGAAAAACTATAACAAAGGAAATTCAGAGAATNAAAAGAACATACTTTAAAAATCCATATCCTANCAACTGGAAAATCTAAAAGAAATAGATGAATTTCTTGATATATATGATCTATAAAAGTTAAATCAATATGAAATAAACATTTAAACAGACCTTAACCTCTGGCAAATAGAAGCAGTAATTAAAATCTCCAAACAACAACAACAAAAATCCCAGAGTCAGATAAATTCAGTACAGAATTCTAACAGAACTTCAAAGAAGAACTAATACAATACTCCTCAAAAAAGTCTGCAAAACAGAAATTGAAGGAATGTTTCTCAATGCTTTTTACAAAGTCAATACTACCCCGACACTACAGACACACAAAGACTCAAGCAAAAATTAAAATATAAACCAATATCCCTATTAACATAGCTATAAAAGTACTCAATAAAATACTTGCAGATCAAATTCAAGAACACATGAAAAAAAATATCCACCATGATCAAATTGGCTTTATCCGAGATATCCAGGGATGGTTCAACATACATAAATCTATAATCATAATCTACCACATAAACAAGCTGAAAGACAAAAATCACATAACTATCTCATTAGACATAGAAAAGGCTTTTGACAAAATCCAAAATCCTTTCATGATAAGAATCCTGGAGAGACTATGAATACAAGGAGCATACCTCAACATAATAAAGGTGATTTACAGTAAGCCCACAGCCAATATCAACCTAAACAGAGAGAAACTAAAAATTTCCAGTAAAATCAGGAACAGACAAGGTTGTCCACTTTCTCTATACCTAGTCAATACAGTACTTGAAGTCTTAGCTAGAGTAATAAAAAATAACTGAAGGAGATCAAGGGGATACAAGGAAGTACTCAAAGTATCCCTATTTGCAGATGATATAATTTTATACATACATGACCCTAAAGCTCCACTAGGAAATTTCTACAGATAATAAACACCTTCAACAAAGTAGCAGAACACAAAATTAACATACAAAAGCAGCCTTTCTATATACAAGTGACAGACTGAGAAAGAAATCAGGGAAATAGTACTTTAACAGTAGCCTTAAATATATATTCCCAAATATTGAGATATGTATTTTGAAATAACTCAAACCAAGCAAGTGAAAGACTTGTATAACAAAAACTTTAAAACATTGAAGGAAAAAATTGAAGATGATATCAGAAGATAGAAATGGCCATTATACCAAAAGCAACCTATAGATTCAATGCAATGTCCATCAAAATTCCAATACAATCTCCTAAAAATTGAAAAAAATAATCTTCAACTTCACATGGAAACACACACACACACACACANANANANANANANACACACACACAAAAAAAACCCAGGATAGGATAGCTAAAACAATCCAGAATAATAAAAGAACTGAAAGAGGTATCACCATCCCAAATTTCAAGTTATATTACAGAGTTATAGTAATAAAAAACACATGGTATCATCACAACAACATTCATATTGATCAATGAAATCAAACTGAAGATTAAGGCATACTTACATACACCTACTAAGTCCTAATTTTGACAAAGACGCAAAAATACACAGTGGAGAAAAGACAGCATCTTCAACAAATGGTGCTGGTCAAACTGGATAGCTACTTGTAGAAGTAATGAAAATAGATAAGTAATTATCTATATGAAAGTAGATATATAACTATCACCCTACATAAAACTCAGTTCCAAATGGATCAAGGACCTTAATACAAGACTAGATGCCCTGAATCTAATATAAGAGAAAATAGGGAATATGCTTGAACTCATTGACAAAAAAAAGGATGTTCTATACAGGACACTAATAGTACAGGCACTAAGATCAACAGTTAATAAATGGGACCTCATGAAACTAAAAGGGTTCTGTAAAATAGAGGGTGGTGTCTTAATTAGGGTTTCTNTTGCTACGATGAAAAACCATGACCAAAGCAATGTGGGGAGGAAAGGGTTTATTACACTTCCATATAATAGTTCATTACTGGAGGAAGTCAGGACAGGAACTCAAACAAGTCAGGATCTTGGAGCCAGGGACTGATGCAGAAGTCATGGAGGGGTGCTGTTTACTGACTTGCTCCCTATGGCTTGCTCAGTCTGCTTTTTTAGAGAACCCAGGACCAGCAGCCCAGAGATGACTCTACCCACAATGGGCTGGGCCTTCCCCCCACAAATCACAAATTAAGAAAATGCCTTACAACCAGATTTTATGGAGGCATTTTTTTTTTACTGAGGTTCTCTCCATTCAGCTTACTCTAGTTTGTGTCAAGTTGACACAAAACCAGCCAACACATTCAAGAAACTAAGGAAGGCTATGGAAGAGTCATTGGCCAAAGAGGCCCCGTAGAAACCCCCATACAAGTCAGGCTATTGTTAAGTCTATTTATTTTTCCCCATGAACTGATGGTAAGGCCATATTGCCAATGACAACACGTATATATTTTATAGAAAATGATGAAGTTGAACTGATGCCTAACTTGAGCCTTCACCCCTATTGATGGTTCTAAAATGTACTCTGTTTGCCACCGGAGGAGAATGGTAATCTCTAACCCAGCTACAAACCCTGTAATCTACAACATAACATATGTAATCTGCATAATATACTAGTGCAATGGTGGCACAAACATTGTGGGAGTAACCAACCATTTTCTGATTGGATTTAAGACTCACTGCACAAGATGGAACCTACGCCTGAAACTGCCCACATGGCCAAGAACCTGAGATGGGATAGTGCATGAGCCTAGGGGAAAACTAAATATTATTGTNCTACTAAAGGAATATAGCATTAAAATGACTCCTAGCAATATTTTGCTATACAAGTCTCACTCAGCCATCATCATCAGAGAAACTTCCTCTTGCAGTAGGTGGGAGCTAACATTGAGATCCACAACTAGACAGTGTCTTCTAGAAACAACAGGACCAATGCACATATGAACTCACAGAGATTGTGGCAGCANGCACAGGGCCTGTACAGGTTCAAGCTAGGTGGGGTCCCAGTGCTGCGAGAGGGGAGTGGACATAAGCTCCCNTCCCTAACCAAGAATCTATCTCCAACTGACATCTGCTTGCAAAGGAAAAACTAGATCTTTCCAATGGACTCTCCTGGGTAACATTAACCACACTTGAGGGTAGGCCCCATGCCCAGCAGTAGATGGCCAACACAGAATGAATTCACGGTATTTTTGTAGGCTTTTTGTCTCATATTTCTTTGTTTGGCTTTTTTTTGTCTTACTTGTCTTTTGTTTCTATATTATGGTTTCCAATTTTATGCTTTTATGAAGTGTGTGTGTGTGTATGTGTGTGTGTTGTTGCTGTTGTTTAAATTGTGGTTGTTTACTTTTTGCTTGTTTGTTTTCTTGAGAGAGGAAGAAAAAGAAAGAGGGTNGAGATGGGTGGCTTAGAGTATCTGGATGGAGTTGGAAGAGGGAAAAAGTAATAAGAATATATTGTATGAAAAATTATTTTCAATAGAAAAGTAAAAAGAAATTAAAATTGTAGATAAATGGATAGAGCTAGAAACGGTCATTCTGAGTGTGATAACCCAGATCCAAAATGGCAAATGCTTCATATCCTCTCATATATGTGGATGTTACTTTTTAAGATTTAGATATGTGTATTTCAATCCAAATACCCTCAGAGTTTACATAGCTATAAGGGCCAAGAGGAGGAGAAGAAATAGGATATAGTACTATAAAAAGATAAAAGGGAAACTATAGGAAGATTAAATGGGGAGGGTGTGGGAGAACAGAGTAAAGGATGGAATGTGCGGAGGAACAATTGACACTAAAGGCCATATAGAAATCTACTACTGTTGTAAAATATTATTTTAAGGTGTTACTTTTGTTTATGTTGCATTTGTTTAACTCTGTGAAGCTGTGATACTTTGCCTGTCTAAAACACCTGATGGTCTAATAAAGAACTGAATGGCCAATAGCAAGACAGAAGAAAGGATAGGCAGGGATGGCAGGCAGAGAGAATATATAGAAGGAGAAATCTGGGAAGAAGAAAGATCAAGGAGTGAGAGAAGAAGGAAGACCCAGGGGCCAACCACCCAGCTATATAACCAACAATAGAGTAAGAAAGAAAACTATACAAAAAATAGAGAAAGATAAAAGTCCAGATGCAAAAGACAGATGGGTTAATTTAAAGTTAAGAAAAGCTGGCAAGAAACAAGTCAAGCTAAGGCCGGGCATTCATAATTAAGAATAAACCTCCATGTGTTATTTGTTTGGGAGCTGGGTGGCAGGCCCTCAAAAGAGGCAAAGAGTAAGAAAACAACCAACAACGTTCTGTCATACCAATGTTGCACTTAAATTTCAATAGTGCCTGAGAAAGCTTAAAAAAAATGGCTCCTTGAAGAGTTTCTGCCAGACAGTGGGCCCTTGAGCAGCTAGTACATTAAGTAGGGAAAAAAAAAAACCAAGTAAAAACGCCTGCCATAGAGCAAGCATTGGCATTCTAGAACTCTAGGAAGGTTGAATGCGGTTCCTGGTCATGAACCTCCAACCAGGACATGGGTTTTAGGCTTGTCTTTCACAACCCGAGAAGTGGGCAGAGCTAGCTAAGAGCCATGTGGAGAATCCAGGTGTAGGTTAGCATTTTACAGTTTGCTCACATGGTCAAAAAAGGCTAAAAGATACACAATAAAAGTGGCCCAGATTGAAAAAAAACTCCAAACAGGTTCCAGTATGTTTTACAATGTATGTAGGCTTAAGAAAGAAAGAAAAAGGGTACAGTCATAGGAAAAAATGAATAGTTTATAAAATAAAATCTTTAAAGAGAGAGTAAAAGAAAAAAGCCACATAAGATGGGAAATACACAGGGGGTCTAGATCCTGTATGTTATTGTGTTGACTTTGAATTTTTTGATTGTTGAGAAGTGAAAGACAGCTGCTAGGAGACATGGGATTGTGAACTGGACTGCTAAATTGAACTATCTAGATAATTTAGGAATGCCTTAACATTAAAAAAAGAAGTAAAAAAATATATTTGTCAAGTAGAAACCAAAAATACTTTCAAGTTTTGTTCCCACAGGAGACAAGAGGTTGCGGATTCCTTCAGGAATAATATGAATCAGGTTTGATCAAGGGAGATCTCCTGAAACTGGACAGATGATATCGATCAATGAAGATTATAGCTGGTCTTCTCTGGACTTTGCCATTATCTCCAATTTTCTCTCAGGGCCCTAAAGATGCCTTCATCCATAGACAGCATGAAGCAGTCTGGAGAAAACTATGTCCACATTCCTAAAAGTGGGTGGTTTTTGATAATTTGATGGGCTATGGATGTTTGTTATCATTTAAGTGAATATAGAATATTGATACAAATTTACAATTATTTTTGTTACACTATATATACGTTTCTACTCTTGTTTAAAGGATTTTTGTATATTNATAAAATTTAAGGTTATTCTTGTTACAACATATTGTATGTATGTTTCTATTTTTGTTTGAGNTATTGTGCCTATGCAGTTCATTTGGAAATATAGGGCAAAGTTCTAGTTTTTGAAAGCTATTATTATAAACTATTTAGGATAATCAGGAAACATAGGTTAGTGGTTAGTCATTTATAACAATTAAGTTAGTAGATANGTTAGGTATGCTTTCCAGATCATATAGAGATATATTTTAGATAAATAGATGGTCTTCAAACCTTTCAAAGACCTACATAATATGGCATTTAAAACGTTTTGTTAACTTAGGGCTTTTCATGACAATGAGATACATCTGCTCCTAGCAGCACCAATTCACTTCAGAGATGATGGGCATCAAAGAAACTCTTTATGGAGTTTGCTTTTAATATAGCAAGGCTAGCCATTTGGGCAAGAAGCTGCTCTTGCCTGGATTNTCTGACTATATATTGTATAAACCGGACATGCAAGACCCAGAGGAAAGTGACCACTGAACTTTGCCAAAACAAGGCAGGATGGTCTTTCAGGCTTCCTGCCTCACAGAAGAAACTGCTAGACATTCTGCAGGACGCAGAGAAAAGTGACTGACAAACTTTGCCAATATAGGTGGAAAAGTCTTTCGAATTTCCTGCTTCATTGAAAAATCTGCCAGATACTATGAGCCTGTAGGCTGAAGATGGATGCCCCAACATTGCAGAGGAACTTTGGGTGACTGTACAGGCAACAAGATGTCTCTGTTGTTATGTAATATTACATCCTTCTGGGTCATTGATGGAGTTAAAGACTAAATAATTTTTCCTAAATAATTTTTCCTAGTTATAGTTTTCCTTAATTATGATAGAAAGTAAATTAGTAACAAAACTTTGCAGTCACTAAGATGGGATAGATGGTGGAATGNTATCTCTGAATTTGCTAAATGCAAATGGACTGAATGTTGTAAATTAATTCTTACTTGATAACTGTTTTTGGTATATGTAGTTATACTATGTTAAAGTTAAAATCTTTTTTTTTATTTAGACAAAAAGGGAGAAATGTTGTAAAATATTATTTTAAGGTGTGTTACTTTTGTTTATGTTGCATTTATTTAACTCTGTGAAGCTGTGTTACTTTGTCTAACACACCTGATGGTCTAATAAAGAACTAAAAGGCCAATAGCAAGGCAGGAAAAAGCATAGGTGTGGTTGGCAAGCAGAGAGAGTATATAGAAGGAGAAATCTGGGAGGAAAGAAGAAATAGCCAGACAAGAAGATGACTCCAGGGACCAGCCACCCAGCTACACAGCAAACCATGGAGTATGAGTAAGGTTTACACAAGTAAGAGAATGGGAAAAGTCCATAGGCAAAAGGTAAATGGGATAAGTTGAAGTTAAGAAAAGCTGGCTAGCAACAAGCCAAGCTAAGGCCAAGCATTTATAACTAAGAATAAGCCTCCATGTGTGATTTATTTGGGTGCGAGGTGGTGGGCNCCCCAAAAGACTTAAAAACAAACAACAACATACTACCCATCCAGGCAGTGGTGGTGCATGCCTTTAATCCCAGCACTCAGGAAGCAGAGGCAGG
>LZPO01087387.1:89612-100559 GCA_001675575.1 Neotoma lepida | reverse complement strand
GTGTGTGTGTGTTTGTGTTGGTTTGAATAGGAATGGCCCCCCATAGGCTCATGTATTTGAATGCTTGATCATCAGGAAGTAGTACTACTTGACAGGGATTAGATGTGGTCATGTTGTAGAAGGTATGGCCTTGTTGAAGGAAGTATGTCACTGGGGGTGGGCTTTGGAGTTTCAAAAGCTCAAGCCAGGCCTTGTGTCTCTCTCTTCCTACTGCCTGTGGATCTGGATATATAATTCTCAACTTCTTCTCCAGTACCATGTCTACCTGCATGCCAGCTTGCATGTTGCCAAGGTGATGGTGGACTAGACCTCTGAAATCGTAAACGCTTTCTTTTATAAGAGTTGCTGAGGTCATGGTGTCTCTTCAGAGCAATAAAACATTGACTAAGATAGTGTGTGTGCACTTTTTGTTCTGGTTTGCCTCTTTTTAAAAGTCTGCCACTTTAGATTATTTTTGCCTTTCCTATATGTTACTGTTCTATTGATGTAAATGAAAGCATTTAATTGGGGCTTGCTTACAATTTCAGTAAGCAAGTCCATTATCATCATGATGGGAAGCATGGGGAGTCAGGCATGACACTGGAGCAGTAGCTGAGAGTTCACATCTGATCTGCAGGCTGTAGGCAGAAGGTGGGGAAGAGAATGGGGATGGTATGGGCTTTTGAAACCTCAAAGTCCACTCCTTGTGACACACTTCTTCCAACAAGCCACACCACACTTCCTAAATAGTCCACCANCCAGGAAACAGTTAAATATATGAGCCTATGGTGCTATTCACATTCAAATCACCACAGTATAGTTTCATAATTGGTGTCATATGAATATTCACAATATGATTGCCTTCTTTGGTTCAGCCTGATGGTTTTAAGAGAAATGTGGTTTTAAATGGAAAGGTTCTTCATTTCTTTCTGTTTCTGTTTCCCATCAGGTATATCTATCTAATTCATTTGACTAATTGTTTTCAACCTGTCATACTAGCCAGTGGACTCAGTGCTTCCTACTTTATTGACAGCTGCTGAATGTTGATTAGATGAATCCAAGTGACACCACTATGAAAATGTCCAGATGGCTGCACTGGCTACAATTTTGATTAAACTGGCAAATAAAAAGTGACATTTAAAAACTTACAATAATTGGGTAAAGTTGAACATGGTGTGACAATCAGAGCCAGTAGTGTGCTACCACTGATGTGGCAGGTGCATTGTTTCAAGAATTCTTCTTTTTATAAAAGTCATTCTATTTCCCCTTACAGATAAATTTTCTCTTGGGTATTTTTCATGCTGCATTGGTGAATACAAAGTGATGGTAATGTCACCTTTGGCTTTTAAAAACTCCCTGGCCTTTACAGGTAGCATGATACTTCCATGTTCTTGGGGACATGAGATTTTTGATTAAAATAGCAACAACAACAAAACATTCTTTTGTATTTGCCTGCTCCTCNCCAGCTCTGATCTATGAGGATGAAGTTTGTGTTGTTTTTCCATTGGCTTAGCAGCTNCACCTGAATATACTGATATTTTAACTACTGTCTGTGCCCCACCCCATGACCCCACAGTCAGTGCCCTGCCACTCAGGTCGCAGCTTGGCAGGACTTCTGATTCCCCCAGTACTGGCTCTGCTGCTCCCACCAAATGTAGTTTTTCATTGTCTCTATTGTTCTATTTACCAACAAATACTCAGGAGCCAGATGTTGGGGTGAAAAGCTACTAGCTCAGAGAGGCCAAGAAGCAACCAGCTGACCTTCTTTTTTGGCTGGAGATCCAGCAAGAGAATATCTCTCCACTCATTCCATATCATGGACTATGTGAGGTCCTGTCCCTTGATAGCCTGCTCCCAGGGTCCAAGAAAAATCTACGAGCAGCTGATAATCTAATCTTTGATGATATTAAATGAATCTAGATACACAAAACTCTTAGTCCAAACACTTTATTCTTCTGAGTCAATTCTCTCTATATACAGCTTCTATTCTGCCCTCATGCTTATCTCCCCTCTGTCTCTTTTCCTGTCCTCTCATAGCCCTAACTAAGCCCATATGCTTTTGATCTCATCTTCATCTTCAGTTTCTCCATCCATGCTCATTTCTTCTTTTCCTGCTCTCCTTGCCTCACCTAATCCTGT
Organism: Neotoma lepida; assembly: GCA_001675575.1. Taxonomy (NCBI): domain Eukaryota; kingdom Metazoa; phylum Chordata; class Mammalia; order Rodentia; family Cricetidae; genus Neotoma; species Neotoma lepida. The sequence continues at coordinate 98,441 of LZPO01087387.1, read as the reverse complement.
TCTCTACAAGAGATCTGCCTTGTTCCTTTCACTCCAGCCATGCGACTCTGCCTGGACCTGGAATTCTGTCCCAGCCTTCACTAGCACCTGGATATGCAAAAAACCCTTTGTTCTGAGACAAATGCTCTGGAATGCCATTTGGCCAGTCTGGGGAAGGAAAATCTGAGTTTCATTTGCACAAGAAACAAAGCTATGCACCTACAGTCTGCCTGTCTCCTAGGCTCTGTAGGGATGTTACCTAGTGGATCAGCAGTAAGTCTGAGAAGCTTAAACTGTCTGCCATATGGCCTAATAGTATATTAGCACACAAGAATTTCACAGCAGAAGACAGCTGATATATTGAAAGCTGAACAACACCAAATATTCCCTGATAAATGGCTTTCCTCTAGAAAAATTCCTTGACCTTTCTAGGTATAGCTTTATTATATACAGCTGAGTCTCTATCATATATTCTTGTGGCTAGCAGCAATCCCAAACCAAAAAGAGAGCAGAACTCAAAGTCCCTCCCTACTCCTTCCTGTGTGTCTCTCTATCCATCTTCCTGGGTCCTCTGTACTCTCTTTGGCTAATTCTTGCCAGCTATCTCCTGGCTCTGCCCCCTGACCCAAGATTGATTTTATTAACACAGTCTCAGTTTCACAGTGTGAGCAAATATCCCAAAACAAGTTTGGTTTTCAGTCAATTACAGAGGTCTGCTGGATGAGTTAGCAATTAGGTGTTATAGATTGTAGCTTTTCAAAGTAGCATTCTGAGTAGTTTTCTTCATTTTTTATTTTCTTTTAAAAATGTTTTATATAGTTAATCTTTTTACTATCTCAACCAATAGTTAAATCTGAAGAGGAGAAAGATTTGCTTTGGCTNATGGTTTCAGAGAGGCTCCAGTCTGTTGTAGCAAGAGCTCTCAGTTGGTATCATTGGGAGCTGCTAATGGTGATTGCCCACATGGCACAGACCAGGGGCAGATAGGCTGGGCCAGAAACATAAGCAGATTCAAAGGGTCATCCCGAGTGTCCCATTTTCATCACCGAGTACCCACCTCCCAAAAGGCTCCTCAGTCTTCAAAATAGTGCCACAAGCTAGGGACTGAGTGCAAGCCTCACTTACCTACACAGTCTTGCTATCCTTCACCCCCAGTACCNACCGTTGGACCATACACTGCCACAGAGGGGTTGCAATGGAGCCCACCACTGCCTTTCTCTGCACTGCCTCAGGACCTGTTTTGTCAAATGGTAGGAAAATGAGTGAATGTCTCAGGCTTCTTGCCACTGCTGGGGCTGCTGTCTCAGAAACCCTTACAATGCAGATCCAGAATCAACAGTTTCTGACAGAAGATGTGTTGCTCAGTAGNGAACCACCAAGCCTATTATGGGGATAGCCACATGGTGAGGGTCCCACACCTATACTTCCTTGCCCCACATGGAGCTTAACTGATACTGTCTTCACTCCTGTGCATCAAGTCGGGTCTCTCCAGTGATCAGTCACAAAGAACCATTAGAAGACACCTCACTGGAAACCAAGGCAACATTGCACAACAACATAAGGCAAGAAGATACATCTTTGCAAGAAAGTAGCTTACTAAGAAAGCCACCCCAGGGAAGTGGTAGAGATCCCTGATCCAGAAGCGTGACGGATATGAAAAAAANAAGTAATGAAGTGATTCTCCAGCAATGGATCCCAAGGAAATCAACATGGACAAAGTGTCTGATGAAGAATTTTATAAAAAGGCTAAATGAGAGCCTAAGGAGTACAGAAGAGTCAAAGGGAACTGGGAATATAATGTAGGACATGAANAATAAATTCTGCATGGAATACAAATTTGGACAAAGAACCAAATACCCCTGAAATGAAAAACTTAGTAAATGGTCAGGGAGGGAGATCCCACAAAGTCAATCAAGCAAGAGAAAGGACATATGAACTTAACAACAAGTCTTTTGGAAAAGACAGGTCTTTTAAAATGTCCCAGTCCGGCAAAACTAAAAAAAAATAGTAATAAAGGATATATTTGAGGTCTTTGGGGTACCATTAACAAAAAGATACATGCCTGTGTATTTTAACATCCACAGAAGAAACACACATGTCGCTGTTAGTGTAATAGTATTTGCAATAGCCAAGATGACCATTAACAGAAGTGTCCACTAATAGATGAAGAGGGCTGGGGGAGACAGTNCAGTTAGTGAAGTACTTGTTGCCTAAGCACCAGGATGTGAGTTCAATCCCTCAGAACCTACATAACAGAGCAGAGGCGTTGTGGAATATTACTCTAACTGGGCAAAGATGTGTTACATTTGTTTATGCTGCATTTGCTTAATTATGTTAAGATGTGTTGCTGTTTCACCTTGCCTGCCTAAGGCACCTGATTGGTCTAATAAAAAGCTGAACATCCAATAGCTAGGCAGTAGAGGGATAGGTGGAGGCAGAGAAGATAAGTAGGAGGAATCTAGGCTTGGAAGAAGAGGGAGAAGAGAACAAGGGAGGAAGAGAGAGAAAGATGCCCAAAGGCCAGCCAGATATAGAATAGGACATACAGAGTGAAAGAAAGGTATAAAGCCCTGAGGCAAAATGTAGATGAAGATAAACTGGTTAAAATAAGCTATAAGAGTTAGTGAGACATGCATAAGATAAGGCCANGCATTCATAATTAATATCTCTATGTCATGATTTGGGAGCTGGGTGATGGCCCCAAAGAAAGCAGCTACACTGANCAGTGCAGCATGCACCTCTACCCAGTACTGGAGAGGGGGAGACAGGGTGATGTCTGGGCTTGCTGAGAAGTCTAGTTTAATCAGCTCTGGGTTCAGCAAGAGACTATCTCAAAAAAATTAGGAGGCAAGTGATTACAGAAGACACCTAACATCAACCTGTGGCCTCCACATACACACACATGCACCTTCCCACACTTTCCCACCTGTACATGCATGTAAACATACACAAACACATGCATACACAAAAATCAAAACATTAAGAAAGTGGAGCTTTATTTGGCTATAAAGAGTGGACCCTGCCATTCTCAGCAAGATGGATGGAGAGGACATTCTCTTTACATGAACTACTCCAGATGGATCCTGCCATTCTCAGCAAGATGGATGGAGAGGACATTCTCTTACATGAACTAGTCCAGACTCAAAATGACATGGGCCATGTTTTCTGCCATAGGAGTAACTAAAGAAAGTTGACCTAAGAATAAATAGTGATTGCCAGAGGTTGGGAGCTTTGCTAGTATGATGGTGGAAGCCAGACTCATTAGCTCACGCCATGGGCAGGTATGGAAATGTCATGCTGGACCTCATTAATACTTAGAATTTTAAAATCTCAGTAGAGGGAACTCTACAAAATACCTGATTAGTAGTACTCTCCAGTGTCACAGGAAGTCCGAGGGGTGGTCACANCAAGCAGACATCTGCAACGTGGGTAATGGAGCTGAAAGGGGGCATAAGATAAAGACTTAGAAAATCCGAACAAAGAATATGGACTCCAGTTAACGTAGGGCTCATTATTTCTGACTGTTGTCAACAGGGGAAACTAAAGCTGGACTGGGTAGGACCTCTGCCTACCTTTACAACCTTTCTGTGTATCTCAAGCAATTTAAAAGTAAGTGTTAATTTTAAAAGGAGGAAGTCCGATGACTTAGAAAATGAGATCATTAAAAATCAAGTACCAGGGTCCACATTGCTTCTGCAGNCCTGGATGCTTGGCACAAGGAGGAATGAAGACGGCAGAAACCAGGTGTTCAAAGATAGCCTAGGCAACACAGCAAAAACCCATCTCTAAAGTAAATAAAATAAAGAAAGGAAAAGACAGAAGTATGTGCCCTGATCTCTAGGCCCTGGCTTGTAAGGATTCCTTTCCTGTGCTGGTCTCTAGAGAAGAATTTTTAAATTTGATGCTTTCTCATTTTCAATAATTCACTTAAATTTGATCTTAAATTCTGAGTCTTTAGTCTATTTTTCCTAAAGCTCAGTTTTTCATCTATATAAAATGATGACAGATGGCATATGGAAAATACCTCATGCAATGCTGAACATGACAGCTTAGGTTTGGGAAGTGGCCTCCTGAGTTTGTGCTGTGGTTTGGCCATGGCATTCATGTACAGAAGCTTGATCTCCAGTGTAGAAATACTGGAAGGTGGTAGAGCCTTAAAGAGACAGGGCCTAGTGAGGGGTAACCAGGTCATGTGCCATTATATTTGAAAGGCATTGATGCTGGCCTCACAGGGTGAGCGAGGTCCTGGGACTGTGGCTTGTTATAAAAAGCCATCCTGGGCCCTGCATCTCCATGACTTTGTACCCCACTTCACCATCTCCACTGGAACACAGTATTTTTTATTTTTTAATTTATTTAACATATATGAGTGCTTTGCCTGCACATAAGTCTGTGCACCACATGAATGCATGGCTCCCATGGAGTCCAGAAGAGGGTATTGGTTCCCCTGGAGCTGGAGTTACAGACAGTTGTGAGTTGCCATGTGGGTGCTGGGAACTGAACTTGGTGGTCCTCTGGAAGAGCAACCAGTGCTCTTAACTACTGAGCCTTTTCTCCTGCCCTCCTATGACGACATCCATTATATTGTGACACAGCCAGAGGCCATCAACAGTGCCAAGTAGGTGGTGATACCAGCTCTTAAATCTCTATAGACTAAGTGCACTTTTCTATCAAAGCAAGAGAAAATGAGTTAAACAATTGGGCTGTTACTGATGCACTAAAACTTCAAAAGTGATGGGCAAAAGGGATGTCCATACATTTCTTTTTCTTCTTAAGTTTCTTTACTTGATTGTGTCTGGTGTTTTGCCTGTATGGATATCAATGTCCATACTGCTCAAGGAGACCATAAGAGGGCGTCAGATGCCCTGGGGTTGTAGTTGCAGGTGGTTGGGTGCTTTAGTGTGATATTGGGAATCAAATCTGAGTCCTCAGGAAGAACAGCCAGTGCCCTTAGCTACTGAGTCATCTCTCTAGGCCCTGCCCATACTTTTCATAGAAAGCCTAACTGACCCACCTCTGAGCACTTCCCTCATTAGAGAAGCCACCCTGTCTACTGGCAATTTGAGTCTTCCAGTCAACGTTGGTATTCTATAAGAAGGGCTCCCAGAACTGTGGCAAAGCCTTGTCAGGGAAATGTCAGCTCATCTGGGGGGCACATAGCTTTTTATCCTTGACAGTGTCATGAAAGGTAAATGGGAAAAAAAATCCATCAAGTGGCAGGGGAAGAGAAGCAGAAAAATGTCAAACTAGCACCAAGAACGCTTAAAAGGGGCTTATTGTTTTCCTGCCTTGGACAACTTNACATGTGGATTCATCTTCTGTGGCTAGGAGACAGCTTGCAATTCATCAAGGACACAGATGAAAAGCCACACTGCTTCACTTTGTTTCCTCAGGAAATGAATCCTAACATACCATGCTGTGGTAGGAGAATAACAAAGATGGGGGTGTCACCTGCTGTAGCCCAAGGAAATAAATACAGCAACTAAAGTGATTCCAAGGTATGAGTTTGGAAGAGAGAGATGAGAGAGAGAGAGAGAGGTAAATGGCAGTCCTGACTATCAGAAATTTATGAACTAATCTAATCTAAACTAACACACTAGAGAGATCCAGAACAATGCACATCCAAGTGTAGAAGAAAATGGCCCGAAATTTATGCAAATTTGAGAAGGAATCCAATAGCTTCTTTACCTGAAGGTTGTTACCGTTCACTCTGTAGCATTGAGACAATGTCCAGGATCTGCAGAAACCCCTACTATAGGAGCTGTGGTCACAAGTGAAACCCAGGGAGGTGAGCTGAGACACAGTCTCATAGTGTCATTTGTAGTTAGCAGCCTCNGAATTCAGTGGCTAGATAAGCACCTGCAGGCTGTGAAGAATAGGGAGGCAGAGGAGGAGGCAGAGAGGACCTGTCTGTAGCAATGGCTCCCAGGCCTAAGAACTATGGCAGCACAGTGCCACTCTGGAGTGTTGTCCAGGGCACCAGCTGGAGAGTACAGTTCAGTCCTCGGGGCTGTGTCCTCCCTGAACCAACTTGGATGTTTAGGACCCAGATGAACTGGGCAATCTTTCTGTATTTCTCACAATAAATTTCTGTTTAAATCAAGGTGGGCTAACTTAGTTTTCCCATAAGAGCATCCTAATACAGAGATGGCTGTAGCAATAGAGCCCTGAGTGGAACGGTGAGAAACCTGAGGCTGCTACCTTGACTGGTCGAGGTAAAAGGCAATGAAATTCCAGCTGGAAGTGAAAGTAGGAGATGGGAAACTCCAGCCCTCTCCAGACAAGCAGAGGTGAAACAATTGATTTCTTGGCTTCTCTTGGTCATGAGATGACATGCACACTGAATGCTTATTGCCCTAGCAAGGTCTCCTCAACTTGGCTCTACTGACTGACATTCTGTGTAGTGGGGTTGCCCTGTGCATTGTGGTATGTTTAGCAATGTTCCTGGCTTTGACCTGTAGATGCCAATAGCACCCTTCCCATCCATACACAGTTATGATAACCAGTAACACCAAATGTGCCCCTGGTTCAAAACTACTGCTATGAAGAGAGAAGAAAAGCAATGACTCACAAGAGTTTGGGGTGTGTAACTTAGCATAGGATAACAGCACTCCCGTACTAGTCCAAGGGACAGAGACAACCAGGGACTTAACTTGACTTTGCTAAATTTCTGCATCTCCCAGTATACCTAGCTGTAGCAGCCAAAGGCCCATCTCTTGCTTGAAGCTGGCTCCCAAACCAACGGAGCCTGTGGTGTGCAAAGAGCTGCAAACCGGGGCAGCTCAAACCAGTGGCAAGCAGTCCTTGAGAGAACTATTGNCACCCTTCTAGGGTGATGTGCTGAGCTCTGTTCGACCNTCCAATCTCTTTGGAATTGCCACCACCCAAGATCAGGCCTCACAAGGGCACATCTATATCCAGTGTCTGCAGTTCAGGTGTCTGGACATTGCCTTTGAACTCAGGAAGTTTTAAAAAGGCTTCCCGAGCCTCTCAGCTCTTTGTGGATTCAGGTAAGGCCTTGCTCGATTGCATTGCCGCTAGAGGTGAGTTGGTAAGTGAGCTCTCCAGAAGAGGAGGGACACTGATTTAAAATATTCACCACTCTCCATACAAGCTAGCTCCAGTATGCCATGTGCCGAACCTTTCCCTCAGGCCCTGTCCATTCTCCTCGCTTCTCTTCTATGGGATTTTGTCAGAGCACAGCCTAATAAATCCCTCCTTCCCAATCTCTGTCTCAGGCTCTGCTTCTAAGGGAATCCAACCAGCAACACACATCAACTCAAAGTGGTTGAGTGCCAAGAGAGGGGGTCTTCCACTGTGGGGAAAGTTCTCACTTGATGTTCTTCCCAGGAAACCCTTGTTGGGCATTCCAAGTGTTTAGAATTTGTCTTCCAGATGACGAAGAAACAGTAAAGGGTTTAAGGCAGATACGTGCAAGATTGAGCACATTTTAGGAAGATTTCTTGGAAGCAGAACACAGAATAAACTGGAATGCCAAGAAACTGTTCACATAGTCCAGCTGGGACTCGGTACTCTGGGAAGACATGGTGGCTAGTTAGACACAAGGCCACAGGAGAGGTGGCTAGTTAGACACAGGGCTGCAGGAGGAGGAGGGAAGAGATGCTTAGCACTGCAATTACTACTACTTAGGGAGGCTGACTTTATTAGTTAATGGCAGAGCATTAGAAGAAAGATGGACTTTGATAATGACAAATTTAAAGTACACCCATGTGGACTTTCAAAGGGAGACAGGCAGAAGGGATGCATTTGTGTAAATATGTTACATCATGTTACTTACACCCTGAGCAACTCTAAAGTAAAGCTATATATACACATAAAGTACAATAAAAGATGAAACTTCCAGTTTAAGGGGATCTCGAGAGGCAAGTTTAATGAATGCATCGGAGGGAAACTAACCAAGAGCTACAGAGCCAACACCAAACCTGCCAGAACTTGTCAGCACCAAGCAGAGGGGATTGTTATGATTTCCATCATCAGGGTTTCCTTCTACCCTGCCCTCTGGCCAGTTGGCCCAAGGACTACAGTTATTAAGAAAGCTCTTGGCTACTGTTGACTAGCTCATTTAAAGGAAGCTTCTGCACAGGGAGGAAAACTTAACTTATTCAGGTCTGGTGTTAGCCTTTAGGCATTCCTGGTTGGCAGCTGTGGAGAAAGTTAGGCCGGGGTCAGTGGGAGGACCAGCAGACACACTAAGGGGGAGTTTTAAACAACTAACCAGCTGGTAATGCTGACCGGTAATCCCAACCTGAGAGAGCTGAGGCAGGAGGATCTCAAATTCCAGGCCATCCTGGGCTACAGAGCAAGTTTTAGGCTAGCATGGATCACATATCAAGACCCTGTCTAAAACAACATCAAGAAACAAAAAGATAAGTAAACAACTTAATGTCAGGCCTAAAAATGCATGTCAAGGCAACAGTATTCTCCAACTCGGAGAGAGACACAAGCACAAAGTCCACTNGGCCTGACTCAGCAGGAGTCAACAGCTTGGAGAATCACCTGGTCTCTGGCATGAGCTTGGGATAAGCATCTTCCAGGTGAATCAGCTGCTAGAAGGTCCGAGACAGGCATGGAGATGTGGGAGTCAAAGGGCACGGGGTGTGGTGATAGTGATCACAAGGAGTGTATATAACGGGCAGAAAAGGACCACAGACGCAACCCCAAGGAAGATGCTAATTCAAAAGAGACCTGGGAAGGAGGGAAAGAGACGGAGTGGGGATCTTAGACCACGCAGAGAATCACGGACAAAGCAATACTGTTCAGGAGTACCTGCCAATGACTTATAATTCTGTTGTCTATGGAAATGACAGCAGTAGCCATAGTCTTGAAAAA
>LZPO01087387.1:61173-73392 GCA_001675575.1 Neotoma lepida | reverse complement strand
AAGAACACTGTAGAAACAAAACACAAAAAAGAGCTTCAGAGAGCAGTAGGAATGACTCTGGGTTCCCGGCTGCGGCTGGAGACACACAAGCGGGGCGCTCTCCTGCACTACAATCCTGAGCTGTCCTTTCTGTGATGCAGCACTTGGTAGTGTACTTGGCACTTACACGGGGGAAAATGGTCAGCTTCTAAGACAAAATTTAAAAATTAAGAGAAAGGACAAAGGTCTTATGGAATATTATTTTAAGGTATGTTACATTTGTTTATGCTGTGGAACATTTGCTTAATGACACAAAGATGTGTTGCATTCTTTTATGTTGCATTTGTTTAATTCTGTGAAGCTGTGTTACTGTGCCTGTCTAAAATACCTGATTGTTCTAATAAAGAGCTGAACAGCCAATAGTGAGGCAGGAGAAAGGATAGACATGGCTGGCAGGCAGAGAGAATAACTAGAAGGAGAAGAAGAGAGAAGAGAAATCAAGGAACGAGAGAAGGAGGAGAGGAGGGCTCTGGGCCCAGGCACCCAGCCATACAGCCAGCCACAGAGTAAGAGTGGAAGTAAGATTACAGAAGAAAAGGAAAAGCCCAGAGGCAAAANGTAGATGGGATAATTTAAGAAAAGCTGGCAACAAACAAGCCAAGCTAAGGCTGGGCATTTATAAGAAAGAATAAGCCTCCATGTATTTATTTGGGAGCTGGGTGACAGGCCCCCCAAAAGAACAATGAGAGAAGAGCCCAAAGAGTAAAAACAACCAACACCACAAAGGATAGCTGAGGTGAGCAAAAGTCAACCCTGAGGAGGAAATTTGCCTAAGTACCATATTCACAAAGTGAAAATGATGGAACAATGCAGAAGGAAATTACAAATGACCCAAAGAAGCGAAAAGACACCCATGTTCACGTATTAGAAGACTCACTATCATGAAGGTGCTGTCCCTGGGTGGGCGGGTCTGGGCTGTATGAGAAAGGNAGCACAACGTGAGCCTGGGAGCAGCCGGGAAGCAGTGTCACTTCCTGATCTCTGCTTAGTTCCTGCCTTGGCTTCTCCAGATGACAGACTACAACCTACAACTCAAATAAACCCTTTGCCCCCCCAAACAGATGACAACACTACTAAATCACAGTCCCCATCAAAATCCCAACAGCCATTTTGCAGAGATGGAAAACAAAAGAGAAAAAACAGAATGGTAAGACTCACAATCGTTGATTTCAAATATTACAAACAAACAAAAGCACGGTAATCAGAACAGCGTGGCACTGCCGTAAAGATCCACGTCTGGATCAATAGAGGCAATAAGGCTGAATGTCCTGATTCATCACTGACTTCAATAAAAGCGGCCAGCACCTCAGGAAGACCAGGCTGTTCAAGCACAACACTGGGACCACTGGACGTCTATGGTAAGAGAATGAAAGTGGCTTACTACCTCAAAAACTGAGGAGAGAAGCCAGCTGATGCTTACTAGTGGAGCACCTTCCAGTATGTGCATGTCTCTCAGTTCAGTCCTTAGCACCATCAAAAAGTTAAATTAACACAGACCAAAACCTAAACATAAAGGTTGAAACCACAAACCTCGAAACTCTTAAAAGAAAACATTCCATTGGACTTTATAATAAATTCTTAGATATGACTCAAGAGAATAAAGAAAAAAGCATGGAAAAAATCTAGATATATCAGATTTCAGTAAAATTTAAAACTTTCATGTATCTAACAACACTACGAAGAAAATGAAAACATGACACAGAATGAAGAAAATATTTGAAAATAAAAGTAATCTGGTGTCCAAACTATGTAAAGATATCTTCACACACACCCCTCCATGAAACAAGGTTTCCCTGTGTAGTCCTGGCTATCCTGGAACTCACTCGGTAGCTCAGGCTGGCCTCAATCTCAGAGATCCGCCTGCCTCTGCCTCCTGAGCGCTGGGATTAAAGGTGTGCGCCACCACTGCCAGCACATAAAGATAGATATCTTACAACCTAACAATAATAAGCAAGCAAATGAAAAACCAGCAAAGGACTTGAATAGTCATTTCCGCAGAGGAAATATACAAAATCCCAATTAGCATATGAAAGGATATCATATAATGATTAATTACAGAGATGCAGATCATAATATTACCCATTCATATCTGATAAGACAGCTTTTGTGCTTTTAAAACAGACTATATAATAAGTGAGGTCATGTAGACAAATTAGAACCCTGTGGGACTACTGGTGGAGTGTGAAATGGTAAGCTGCTGTAGAGAAGAGGCTGTGTGTTCAAAACAGTCAACCATAGGTCTCCACTTGCACAACCATTCCTTTCCTGAGTATCGACCCCAAAGCACTGAACACTGGTATTCAACAAAAGTAGGTGTGTTCAAATGTTCACTAAGTAAGTGGACTAACAGAATTTGAGCCACCTATAAAACAAAATGTTACTCAGCTATAATAAATGAGTGAGGTTTTAGAGGTTTATGTCAGTGAAAGAAAGCATATACACACAGTGGCACGTATTGTATGAGCCATTTATATGATATGTTCAGAAGAAGTAAATCCATAGACACAGAAAGTTAGTGGTTGCCAGGGTCCAGGAGAGGGGGAAATGGGGAAATGAAGGCGTTAGGGCACAACATTTCCTTCTATAGAGATTAAAAGTCTTACCACTACATAGTGGTGTTGTTTGTACTAGTGATTGTACTAATGTGTTATTTATGAGGTAAAACTACATTGTAATAGAAAGAAGTCAAAGATACAGAGAGAAGTATGAAGAATTATTGAAAGATTAAAAAAATGAAATAAGTCAAGAAAGAAAGGAGGGAGGATGTCTTAGTTAGGGTTTCTATTGCTTCAAGGAAACACCATGACCAAAAAGCAAGTTGGGGAGGAAAGGGTTTATTTGGCTCACACTTCCATATTNCTGTTCATCACTAAGTAAGTCAGGACAGGAACTCATGCAGGGCTGGAATCTGGAGGCAGGAGCTGATGCAGAGGAAGTCTAGCAGTTTCCGGCCATCCATACCATCGGGATGCTTAGCTTTCCTCTTAGTCACAATGAAGACAAGGTTCATTAGTCATTTCATTCTTGTCTTTCTGATTATTCTGAGGCTTCAAACAGATACTGATTACTCAATAAATAAATGTTTGTCATGGGGGCCAAAAAGATAGCCCAGCTGGTAAAAGTACTCCTCACCAAGCTCGACAACCCGTTTGATTCCCAGAACCCTCAAAAAGGTTGACTAAGACAACCTCTTACACAGAGTTGTCCTCTGGCCTCTACACCCCTATGCCCAGCATACACATACACATGATAATAAATGTTTTTTAAAACAGAAAAATGAGCAGGGCATGATGGCCCATGCCTTTAATACCAGCACTCGGGAGGCAGAGGCAGGTGGATCTGAGTTTGAGGTCAGCCTTGTCTATACAGTGAATTCCAGGCAGTCAGGGCTATGTGGAGAGGCCCTGTCTCAAAACAAACAAACAAACAAACAAACAAACAGTCACAGGCTCCCTCTTGTGGCATGGGTCTCAAGCTGGACCAGTCACTGATTGGCTACTCCCACAAGCTCTGCATCTCCTTTACCCCAGCACATCTTGCAGGCAGGACAACCTGTAGGTTGAAGGTTTTGTGACTGGGTTGATGTCCCAATCCCTCCACTGGAAGCCTTGCCTGGTTACAGAAGATGGCTGGTTCAAGTTCCGTACCCTCCATTAATAGGAGTCATCATTTAGGGTCACCTCATGGACTCCTGAGAGTTTCCATAGCACAAGGTTTCTACCTCCCCCCCCCAAATGCCACCAAATTCCAGTCATCTCTTACAGTACTCTCTCCTTCCACCATCCCCCACCTGATCCCTCTTGTTCTCATCCCCATCTGCCCCCAGTTCACCCACCCACAAAATCTATTCTATTTCCTTTTTCCAGGGAGATTTTTGCATGCCCCACCCCCTTGAGCTTTCCTTGTTATTTTAGCCTCTCTGGATGTGTGGACTGTAGCATGGCTATCCTTTACTTTATAGCTAATGCCCACTTATAAATAAGTACATACCATGTTTGTCTTTCTGGGTCTGGATTACCTCACTCAGGATTTTTTCTAGTTCCATCCATTTGTCTGTAAATTCCATGATGTTATTTTTTTTTAATCAGGTGAGTAATACTCCATTGTGTAAATGTACCACATTTCCTTTATCCATTCTTTGGTTGAAGGACATCTAGGTTGTTTGCAGTTTCTGGTTATTATGAATAGAGCTGCTATGAACATGTTTGAGAAAGTGTCCTTATAGTAGGATAGAGTGTCCTTTGGGTATATGCCCAGGAATGGTATAGCTGGGTCTTGAGATAGTTTGATTCCCAATTTTCTGAGGAACTGCTGTATTGATTTTCATAGTGACTGTACTAGTTTGGACTTCCCCCCAAGCAATGGAGGAGTGTTTCCCTTGCTCCACATCCTCACCAGCATGAGCTGCCACTTGTGTTTTTGATCTTAGCCATTCTGACAGTTGTAAGATGGAATCTCAGAGTCATTTTGATTTGTATTTCCCTGATGGCTAAGCGTGTTGCATCTGGATAGCCCAGAGACCAAGGATAGAACCAAACTTGATTTGGGGGAGAAAAAGTCAATGAAATGATTCCTAACAATACCTAATGATACTCTGCTATACTTGTAGACCAAAGCCTAGCACAATCGTCATCAGAGAGTCTTCATTCAGTAACTGATGGCAGCAGATGCAGAGACCCACAGCCAAACATTAGGCAGAGCTCGGGGAATCCTGCAGAAGAGAGGGAGGAAGGATTGTAGGAGCCAGAGGGGTCAAAGACATCACAAGAAAAAAATGGCCCACATAATCAACTAACCAAGGCTCATGGGGGTTCACAGAGACTGAACTGACAATCAGGGAACATATATGTCTGACCTAAGTCTTCTGCATAGATGTTACAGTTGTGTAGGTTGGTGTTCTTGTGGGACTCCTAATAGTGGGAGCAGGGGCTGTCTCTAACTCTTTTGCCTGAGTTTGGGACCTCTTTCCTCCTACTGGGGTGCCTCGTCCAGTCTTAATATGAGGGGATGTGCCTATTCTTATTATAATTTGATATGCCATATTTGGTTGATATCCCTGGGAGGCCTGCCCTTTTCTGAAGGGAAAAGGAGGAGGAGTCAATTTGGGTGAGAGGGGAGGTTGGAGGGCACTGGGAGGAGAAGAGGGAGGTGAAACTGAGGTTCAGATGTAATATATGAGAGAATAATAAATAAAAAGAAAAAGGCAAACAAACCAATTAACTAACAAAACAAACAAACAAACAACAAAACAAAAAAATGTCGTTCCTGTAGTCATCAATACCAACACAGTTATATAAAATGAAAGTCAGCAAAAAGGACGCCACTGAAATCTTTGAGTAACTTGAGTCTCATTGTTTGGCTACCAATCTGTCAGGTCGTGGCTAACTGTGGTGCCTATTCTCATACCNAAGGGCGTGCTGGCCTCCAGGCTCTCTCAGCATGCAAATACCTGTTACAGAGTCCTTGATGACACCCGGCTCCTCGCAGTTCTTCTCACCCCATCTCTTACCCTAAACTTCTCTAGCCCCAGCTTCTCGTTCCTATAGAATCCTGTCATTTTGGCCATGCACCATGCTTCTCTTAGGTCTCAGTGTTTGGCTCTTGGTTCTCTTTGCTCTCCTGGTCCCCTCTCTCGCTTCTCTTCCTCTCTTGTCCTCCCTCCTCCCATGGCCAGGTTCAGTCTGCTGGTCATGTTCAGTCTACTACTTGTTCAGTCTCCTTGCTTTGGACTCTTCCTGATGCCTCTGGCTGTATTCTCCCTCGTATCTATATACGTATAATGAAAACCTCCTCAACCATACCTTGGAGAGGTCACGTCTTTTAGTCACAATCACCACGTGGTTTGGTCAACTGAACAAAATAAAAACTTCAAAGAGGCAAAAATGCATGTGGCAATTACTTTTAATTGCATATTTGCCTATTTGAGCTCATGTGGCATTTGTGTTTTATTTTTCTTTTATGATGATCTATGTCCTTTATCTGTTTGTTTTTTTAACCTATTTACCCACGAATAAACATTGCCCTTTCTCTGTCCTGTACTCCTATATATCCCACTCCCCCCTGGTGATTTATCTTCTCTTTGGCGGGATGCAGCCCGGTGATAAGGTGGACAGCAGCTTTTCGCGCTGATGCTCAGCTCCGTCACTCGCTCTCTACCTCGGATGACCCGCCGTCTGAGCTGAAGGCCGGTTCCTGAGCGCGTCTTTGCGAACTTAGGGCCTCGCGAGTCCTGCACGCTGGTGGCGCCCACTGGCTGCCCGCGTGCCTTGGAGCGCGCGCCCGAGCCCGTCCCCGCCGCTGGGAGCGGCTTCGATCGGCTGTGCCCGGCGCTGTCGGGCGCCGGAGGACGCGTCCGGGACCCAGGCGCGGGCGGGCGAGCGGGCAGCGAGGCGTACCCAGGTCGGGTTCGGGCTTCGGGCCCTCAGGGCCTCCGGGCCCTGCGCACTCTGCCGGAAAGTTCTGCGGGCGCTATCGGGAGCGGCGCGAGGCTCGGGAAGATAAGCCGAGAGGTGAGTGCAGGAGCGGCCGCCAGGCAACTTTGCCGGGCTGCGTGGAACGGGAACGGGGAGACGGAGAGACTCCGGTGCGCGTCCCCTCTGCGCGCTCCCTGAAGCCAGGTGCGCGCCCCGCGGCTCCTAGCTCCCGCCGGGGTCCGCAGCGGAGCGAGTAGTCCGCCCCTCAAGCCGCTAGCCCAGCGTTCCAGATCCCTTGCCCGGCCCTAGGCACCTGGCGCCCAGAGGAAAAGATTTCGAGGGGAAGAGCCGATCCCGGGGGTCCTGGCATGCGAGGGTTTCACCGTGGGCGAGTCGTGGCCCGCTACGCTTGACTTTCCCCGGACTAAGGGCCCGACTGGAGTCTGTGCAGTTAGGGTCTGGAGCAGCTGGCCTCTGACCTGATCTCTGTACTTGAAGATCCTCTTGTCAGAGAAAGAAGGAAATTTTTAAGTCCCAGATGTCCTCGCCAAGGTCGGTTACAGCGGTTTAGTTTTGAGAGATTTTATTTTAGGAAAAGAGCAAGACATGGTATCAAAATGCAGTACAAGGACTGAGGGGGAAAGTTTTAGTCAGGCAACATTTGGAAAAAGTAAAAAAAAAAAAAAAAAAAAATTCTGTTAGTAAGTACTGAAAAGATAAAATTTAATGAATTATTGAAAGTAGAGTTAGAATCCCACGTTTAAAGGAATATTGAATCAAACAAAACAAAACTACCCACCTCCCTGGTGTTTCTTCTGTGTACTAAGTTCTTTTGAATTGCGCGCCTGCAAAGTGCAATTAAACTTCATGACAACCTTGAAAAACATTGGTGCCTATTGGTNTTAGGTTTAGTGGCTATTTTGTTCCCCTGTTCACTTTTAATTCTAAAGTCTATTGTATGAAAATACTCGTTCTATGCCAGTACAGTAACTTGGCATTCTCCTCTATAGAAGTAAAACAAACAAAACATAAAACAAACCAGAGCTACAGAAGCAAAAAAATTGGATCTCAGCTTCCCCATCTGCAAAACAAAGGGATTAGTTGATTCCAGTTCCCAAATAATCTGAGGTTCTTCTGTCCTGAAAAATCTGTGTGTGGTCTTCAAGAGTTTGGTTTACAAATCCAAATTGAAATCTACAGTAAGGTATTATTTGTTGTCAAAACTTTATAGTTAAATGGGAGGCATTTGATAGTTAAACTTATTAATCCAATTAGTCTCTCAAAATAGCTGAATCATGTGTAGCTTGTGCTTGAGAACTGTTTCAGTCTGTGCTATTGGATACAAAGAAGTCGCAAGAACCAGAGATCCCAGAGTGCACACTGCCACACTCACATGGTATACAGCCACGCATCAGTGCCTCCTCTTTCTGAAAGTTGGCAGTGCATACCAGGAGAATTAGGAAGCATTTGCCACAGTGCATGACAAAGAAGCAACAGAGTAGAAAATTTCAAAACTGCTATGGAAAATGTCTGTGATGGATATGCAAGCCTGCAAACTGCAATTGAGATAGCTTTTTTGTAACTACTGGTCAGCTATGGTTATGAGTGATACAGAGTTTGAATTTACCTCTGGAATAGAGGAGCATATTGAGTCACTAATTACATTTTTTTTAAAGGAACGGGACTTCTTTTCCCCTTTTATCTAAGTATAGAAAACATATTAAAAAGTAAAAGTTATTATCGGTATTAACTAAAATAAATAATCAAGAGTTGACAGGTTAAATCACCTGTAGTATAACTATGTAGGCTCCTCCTCCAGTGCAGAGATTCCAGGATTAATTCACACAGATCTACAATGGCTGCTGACTTGTCACTTTCTATTCTTTAATAGAAATAACCTCCAGGGGCTGTCACACTGAAAGTGGCCAGGATAGGACTACGAAGAAATGGGGTGTGATGAGTGACCTCCTGAGCTTATAGCAGAGTCTCTGGCATCTGTGTCCAGATACTCTGAAATCCAAACAGAAGAGTTAGTGGAATGAGAAAGGGCAGGCGAAATCTCACCTCTGTGATGTCAATGATGGCATTCCCTGAGGCAGCTGGATCGTGAGGCTCTGACCTAATGAATAGATGAGTCCATCCCTGGATGGGTTCTCTGTTGGCATTACTGGGAGGTGGTGAATGGTAGGAGATGGGCCTAGTGGGAGGAAGTGTCACTGGGNGTGTGTCCTTAGTGGCTGTACCTTGTCCTGGCCCCTTCCTGTATTCCCCTTTCTTTGCATCCTTGTCACCAGGACACAAACTGCTTTGCCACGCACACTGTCGTGTTAGGTCTAACACCTCTGAGAACATGAGCTCAGATACATTGTTTCTCTGAAAACATGAGCCCAGATACATTGTTTCTCTGAGAACAGGAGCCCAGATACATTGTTTCTCCTTCAGGTTGTTCTCTCAGGTTATTTCTGTCACAGCTACATAGAAGGGACTCAAACAATTCTGAAATTTGAAATCCTTGTAGTCTTGAGCATTCTAGACAACGGGCCTCGGATTGTAGGAATACTTAGATGGTAGAANGGCTGCTGCTTGGGATCTGACACCCACGTCCAGCAGGACAGTCATCCCTATCTTCCTCCGAAGGTGTTTGCCTCAGGCAGAAGGAAATGCAGGCTAAATAATGAGGTCAGTGTTGGTATTTGTTGGATCTGGGTAATGGCTATGTGGGGTCCTGTTTTCTGTTTTTCCCCCCAGTGCTGGGAACCAAACCCAGGGCCTTTCACATTCTAGGCAAGCTCTCTACCACCTCATCCCCTATTTTATCTGTATAAAATTATTCATCCAGGAGCTGGAGAGTTAACTGACTCAGTAAGTTCCTGCCGTGTATGGATGGGACCTGAGCTTAGCTCCCCAGTCTGTGAAGGGACCATTTGTAGCCCTACTGTGAGCACTAATGGGGATAGGCAGGTCCCTGAGCTTCCTGGGCAGCTCAGGGTGAGTTCCAGGTCCAGTGTCAGATCATGTTTTAAAAACTAGGGTGGAGAACAGTGGAGGAAGACAGTTGCTATGGGACTACAATCTCTANGTGCATACACACATATGTACACTTGGACAAACACACACATACATACATTAAACACATAACACTAAATTTAAAAATTATTTATCAAAAAATTGAATTTGAAAAAATGAAGCATTTACTAACTCAGCATTTCATTTCAAGTTACATAGTGATTTAAAAATATATTTCAGGTATTTAAATGTAGATTAACATTCCTTATATATAGGGAATCTGCAGTCAGGGAAAGTGTCAGAGTAAAAAGCCTGTGGTGATCTTCAATGTTTTGTGGACTTAATGATGGAAAGATCTGAAGAAAATATGATAGCATTGACTTTTTTAAAGTTCTAATTGCTGTGTTAATACATTTTACTCTCTTTAATTTTTTTAAAATTATTTTTAAATTTCATATAGTGTATGAATATTTTTCTGCATGTATGTAAGCCACATGCACACTTGGTGCCTGTGGAGGTCAGAAAAGCACATCAGATCCTCTGGAACTGAAGTTGTGAACCCACCATGTGGGTGCTGGGAACTGAACCCGGGTCCTCTGCAATAGCAGCAAGCGCTCTTAACTGCTGAGCCATCTCTCCAGGCCCATTTTTTTTTAATGTAAAATCACCTTANTCTTTTCTACATTATATAAAGAATGCAGAGTGTATCATAAAAGGGAAGGAACGTGCCCATCATGCAGGAATCTGCATCGTTACCAGGGAGTGAAAGCTATCTTTCAGTGCATTTATACAAATTACATTCATAGAAGACAGAAACACCTTTAATTTAAAAACTAGTGTTTTTAAACAAACATGGGGCCACTAGTCAGAGTCCTGTTGTCCTGCTTTGATTCTATTATAACAAACTCAGCCTAACATCATACTCAGCCAACTGGAAACCTAATTTACAAGAATGATTTGTGTAATGAATGGCCAGGGTTCAACCAGTCACAGGCAGCTGAGTTTCAGCCATCCACAGGCAGTCAGCTCACACCTCCATGAAAATGGTGGAGCCCTCATTGGAGCCTGGATGGAGAGTTTTTGCTTTGTTTTCCTGTTCGGCGTTTAAAGGTTTGTGGCTGGTTCTGCCAGGTGGAGTCCTCTGAGTCCCTTCTGTTTCAGTGCTGCCTGATTGACTGAGTCTCTTCACCCCACCTCTGTCAACTTGTCTAAAATTATTCTTCTCATAAGATAATAATAGAGGTGCTTTGAATGAAAATGGCCCCCATATGCCCATAGGGAGTGGCACTATTAGGAGGTGTGGCCTCTCCAGCTACCTCTCCAGCACTATGCCTGTCTGCATACTGCCATGTTTTCCAACATGATAATGGACTAAACTTCTTGTAAGCCAGCCCCAACTAAATGTTTTCCTTTATAAGAGTTGTTCTGGTCATGGTGCCTCTTCACAGCAATAGAACACTGACTAAGACATGCTTTTCTAAAAAAAACAACAAAAAAAGTGGTATTTCAACATAAGAAAAACCTGTAGTTTTTTAGAACTTAACATCAGTGTTGAGGTGGGCATTGGTTGTATGTACCTGTAATCGCAATACCTAAGAGGCTGAGGAGGTTCATGAATTTGAGGCCACCTTGGGCTGTATAGCAAAGCAAAGGGGGGTGAGGGAGAGCAAAAAGAAAGAAGGGAAGAGGAGAAGAAAACAAAAAAGAGAGATTAATGTTGTAGTGTCCTGAGTGGTAACAGGTCCTTCTCAATTAAAAAGGAAATGCATTTGCAGAGCAGATTGTGTGTGTGGCTCTCTGTTATTAAAAAGCAAGTTATCTCATCTATTATGTGGCTGTGAAGTCCAAAGTCAGTATCACAATTCCCCCCAATGCAATTGACTTGCTTTTTCTGCCTACAGTCCTGGTGTTTCCTTTCTATTCTTGGGGGTTGAATAATTCAGCTGGACTATGTCATGGTTAATTTCTGTATCAGTTTCTCATGGAACTTGATGTATTCTCTTTATTGGAATAATTTATTGTTCTTAACCTTGGGTGGTCTTTCCATTATTAACATATTTCCCTGTATTTTGTAATTCTTTACTGTGGACATCAGTAATTCTTACAGTA
Organism: Neotoma lepida; assembly: GCA_001675575.1. Lineage (NCBI taxonomy): Eukaryota > Metazoa > Chordata > Mammalia > Rodentia > Cricetidae > Neotoma > Neotoma lepida. The sequence goes on along the minus strand of LZPO01087387.1, from coordinate 61,825 downwards.
TCTTAACTTTGCCTTCCATATCAGTTATGCTGTTTACATTTTTCTTGTTCTCTTCTGTGTTCACTATGATTGTCTGAATGGTTTAAAAATGCATCTCATTCAGAAATGAAAATGAAGCATGGCGTAAACAGTCTGTCTGGAGAGATGGTTCAGTGGGCAAAGACACTTATTGCCAAGCATGATGATCTGAGTTCAGTCCCTGGTATCAGGCCAAGGTTGGAAGGAGAGAACTGACTGCTCAAATTATTCTCTGACCTCACACACCTACTGCAGTGCGTGCATCAAACCCCAAATGAAGTGTAACGTAAAAGATACAACAATAGGTCATAAATGAGGATGTTAGGATTCTGACACAGCCAAGTCATTTCTTTGTTTGGTACTAAAGAAAATAGCTACCCCTCCCTCTTTCCCACAGTGTTCTTACAGCTGTGAAGATTCTGGCCTAGAGTTCTTCATGTCAGATGTTAGTTGTCACAACTTACCATAGTCTCCTCCTCTCAGGAGAGGATGCTGTGAAAACTCAAGGTCCAATGTCTCTTGTGTTGTGTTATGTTTGTTATGTTATGTTTGTTATGTTATATGTTATGTTTGTTATGTTATGTTTGTTATGTTATGTGTTATGTTTGTTATGTTATGTTAGTTATATTATGTT
>LZPO01087387.1:35834-49908 GCA_001675575.1 Neotoma lepida | reverse complement strand
GTGCCGGCATGCCAACATCCCTTTCAAGGGCATGCCCCTGATGACTGGGAACTTCTACGTTGTCCCACCTCTTGAAGTTTCAACCACCACCCTAGTAGTACCAAGCTGAGGACTTGGCCTTTGTGAGGACATTTCAGAACCAAATTGTAGCAGCATAGAAGGAGAGTATGTGCCTTGCCACTGCCTTTAAAACAACGATTAAAATCCAAAGCTTGTTCTCTGCAGAATGTTCTGGTTTCCTCTCCCTTTCCTTAGATTAACCGTAGTTCTGACCTCAATTACACATCAAAATCCCCAAAANGTTTATGAAAATAACCGTCAGCTAGAGCACATGACAGGCCTATTAACAGTCTTTGAAGTTGGCCCAAGCACAAACCTGGTGAGATCTTNAGTCTTGAGTCAGCTCTGCAAGTCAGCACTACATTTTGACCAGTGGAATGATCTCATTACATATTACACTGAGTCACTTGGTTTAGATTACAGGGACTCATAATATGTTGCCCAATTCCTTGACTTAGCAATGAGAAAACAAGGTTAAAAATCACACGTACTTATGGGCACAGTGAGATCGGGGTCCTTCTGGTGAGTAGAAATGTGCACTGGCTAGCCCAGTCACCAAACTGGTGAGCCATCACCAGTACTCCTCCCACAGAGACACAACTAGGGACCCAGAGCACAGCACCCAGTAGGCAGCATGGCAGGGCAGCAAGGGTCCTCCTGGAATGACNAAACTGAGGTCATCCAGATAAGCAAAGGTAATTCAGATGTCAATCAGCCAACATTAGGGTGCCTAAGAATCACTTGAGGGGCTTGCTAGAAGGGGTCTGCTGGCCAATGAGGAGACAGAGTCGGGCAGTTTAGCCACCATGGTGACTCTGATGTGAGTAATTTGGGAAGACTGCTAGGAAATACTGAACTAAGAGAAAAAACTGTTGCTGGCTTCCAGACAGGGGCTTTCTGCCCCCTGGAAAGAAGCGTGGGCTAGTTATGGACCCATAAGATGAATGGGGGGCCAGAACACAGGACAGAAGAAAACAGCAAAGAGATCACTGTGGAAGAACTGCACCAACTTTGCATTTATAATTAAAGATGGATAGTAGCCAACGTGACCATCTGTATTCCTGTCTTAAGTTGGAAAAGTGGGTTTAAAAACTACACTGGTCCCAGTGGCCAAAGTACAGTGGTTCTGTTTCTATTTATTTTAATAACAATATGAGAGGGAAAGGATTTCTTCATTTGAACCATGTACTATTTATTTATTTATTTATTTATTTATTTATTTATTTATTTTTGTTTTTCCAAGACAGGGTTTCTCTGTGTAGCTTTGGCGGCTTTCCTGGAACTCACTCAGTAGCCCAGGCTGGCCTCGAACTCACAGAGATCCTCCTGCCTCTGCCTCCCAAGTGCTGGGATTACAGGCGTGCGCCACCACCGCCCGGCTTACTATTTATTTACTAACCATTTAAAACATTGTGCACTGATGTGTGTGTAATGAATTTGACCATATGTGATGGTCTGAATAGGAATGGCCTCCATTGACTCATGTGTTTGATCACTTGGTCCATAGCGAGTGGCACTATTAGAAGGTGTGGCCTTTATGGAGGAAGTATGTCACTGAGGGGGTGGACTTTGAGGTCTCATATATGCTCAAGCTACACCAAGTGTCACAGTTCATTTCTTGTTGCCTGGGGATCAAGATATAGAATTCTCAGCTCCTTTCCAGCACCACATCTGCCTGCATGCCACCATGATGATAATGTACTAAACCTCTGAAACTGTAAGCCAGCCCCAATTAAATGTTTTCCTTTATAAGAGTTGCTGTGGTCATGGCGTCTCTTCACAGCAATAGAAACTCTTAACAAGATGCCATATTTATCCCTCAATACCCTTTCTTATCCTCCCACTGTGAACCCATCCTTCCCAACAAGTTCTCCTCTTACATTCATGTGTGTGTGCATGTGTGTGTGCAGGTGTGTATCTCTGTGTATGTGTCTATGTGTGCATGTGTGAGTGTGTGCGAGTGTGTGTGTTTAATTGGGGTTGGTTGTATATGGGTGGAGGGTTGTTTACTCGAACATAGGCTAGTTCTAAGTCTTTGCATTAACCACTGCCCACTGTGACAACAAGCTTCCTCGACCAAGGCTGAGAGCCTTAATCCATGGATATAAACATAATATTTAGAAGGCATCTTGATAATGTGTCCATTTAGCAAAACGACAATTGTAGGTTTTCTTGTAGGTTTGTGTGTTTGCAGAAGCTGAGAAGCTAGAAGGGGGCGAGGCTTGGTTTGGGGGACAGTAGAACACATGCAATGTGAAGATAGACAAGAGGAATAAGAATGGTGGAAAGGTGTGAGTGGAGATAGGAGAGGGAGTGGGGGTAAGTCAGCCAAAAATAATATATGAAAAAAAATGGAAACATAGTACTTTGTAGGCTAATTAAAATACATAATTTAAGAAAAGCAAGGGCTAGAGAAAAGACTCAGTGGGTAAAGCATTTATATGGAAGTATGAGGGTTGAGTTTATATCCCCCAAACTCAACTCCTGCAAAGCCAGATGCATCTGTGTATGTCTGTAAACCCAGTGCTCCTACAGTGGAGTGGGAGGCAGAGACAGAATTCCCAGGAGCTCACAGGCCAGCTATCCTGGTGTATGCTGCAGAGAACAGCAATGGGACTCTGTTTCAAACAAAGAAGATGAGGACCAAGTCCTGACGTTGTCCCCTGACTTCCACACACATGCAGTGGTGCACACACATACACACATATATGCACAGTTAGAACAGAGAGACCCTGCATGGGTGGATAATGCTGTTCCTGAAGCTGTATGCTATTAAAGGAATATCCTAGAGCTATACGTGACAAATCTTCCTGAGTTGTTGACCAGGAAGCTCCCAGAAGCCCCCCAAAACAATATGGGCTATTACCATCACTCTTTTTTGTGCCCCAGACCTAGATAACAAGACCCCAGGGCTGAAGATGTCATACACTTTTGTTTCAGAACACAGAAAAGTTAAGCAGAAACTGAGCTGGAAACTTCCTCCCTGCTGGCTAGCTCTCATGGTGCTGGAAGGGACTATGCAGGCTGCTGGGTAGAAGAGTCATCAGTTGTCTTAGGCAGTTGTCAATACTGCAAGGTACCATGCTGACTGCCAAGCAAAGTGTGCCCACTGGTGCATCAGTAGTATTGCAGTTATGGGCGGGGGGCATAAGCAGCTGCTTTCTGATTAGATTTGAGGTCTGCTTAACAGGAGGGAATTCATGCCTAGTACTGCAAACCAGGTCAAAAGCCCATGGACGGGGGAGGTCATAAACAGATCCTGGGGGTGGGGGGGGCAGATACTACTGGTTGTTTATTTACTATTTACTTTTTAGACCAGATTCCACTAGGTAGCCTAGGCTAGGCTGGCCTCTAATTCAGCCTCCTGAGTGTTGGGATTTCTGGAGTTGCTACCTTACCCAGTTTCTGGTGCCACTTTAAGTGGAAAGAATATGTGGTGTTCTCCCTGCTTGTCAGTGATTAAATGTTGCTAGGCTCACATTGAGAAGAGGAGGCAGAGTAAGAGCTGTGGCCTCTAAGGTCCGGTGATGTGTAGTGGAAGCAGATTAGTGCAGTAGAGAATACGGGTATAATATTTAAGCACTTTGACCTTTAACAACTTATTTACCTTCTCTGAATTTCAAAATTCTCATCAGTAAACTTGACATAAAATTACCTGTCTCACGGGGTTGTTCATTGAGATAGTTTTAAAAATCTGCCTGGCACATAGGTACTCATCAGTAAATGCACTATCTCGAGGATAAGTAGAAAAAAAAAGAGACAGCTCAAGAAAATGAGAACTTAGCATATGGAACACATACTGAAGTTGGGATCTGATTTTAATTAGTGAATTGAATATTGGAATTTTTAGCTTGTGGGTTGCTTGGCAACCCAAACTAACTCAATAGCACTGGTACCAGACTAGTTGTTGTCTTAATCGAAGCAGTAATTAAATGTTCTTAAGCTCAAGGTTGTAGGCCAAGGATTCCCCTGTGAATTTGGCATTGGTCAGATGTTTTGGGAAAAAAAGAAAAGATTTCCCAACTCCTCAGTGTATTTGTGCTGAAGTATCTCTGAGGTTGAGCTCTTCCCTGTGTCTGTGCCCTTAGAGCACCCAGAAGGTATTTCAACATCCCATTTTGGGGTGGAATATTCCAGCATATTCAACCAATACCAATGAATGCCAGGGGTCAGGCGCACAGTAACATCCATCTCTTGCCCTCCTGCCCTTTAGAATTTCAGAGCCTGGGGGAAGAATCAGTCAGTGTTAAATAATACAGCGAATGGTTTCATGAGTGGCTGTCTGTGTCTCCAGAAGTAGACCGTTATGAACTGAGCAGTACAAGCAGATATAGCAGCTCTTAAACATCCATTGAGAGCTGTTTTTAGTTCCCTGGAAAACCTGTTGCCCAGCACTTTCACACTACCTGATCCGAAGCTTGGAGGCCTGGCCAGAGTGAAACTGGGCAGAGGGGCACTTGAGTATCCATGCTGCAGGAAGTGACTAACTACCCTTTCACCTGCAGCCAGGGACTTCACCAGGCTGTGCCCAGCTCCTCAGGAATTTCACCAGGCTTGCCCAGCTCCTCAGGGATTTCACTAGGCTGTGCCCACCTCCCCATGCTTGGCATGATGATTTAGATTCTGCCTCCCTCCGGCAGTGAGATAATAAATGTGAATGCTCTAAGCACAGTTCTGGGCTAATCTTCATCAGTGTGCCACCAGAGTTATGCTGCCTGCCACTGAGTATGCTTTTATCATCTTATGCATCTTATTCCTCTGTAATACACAGTCATAAAGATTTAGGAGAAAAATTGGATAAACTTGGAGTGCTGTGTTAGTTTGCTAGACTTGGTCTCCATTTGTAGCTCAGTGGGCAAGATCAGTTACTGCTCAGGGAGACATCCATGATGCTGTGTGGGCATCTCAGCAGATATTTACACACAAAAATGCCAAGGCCTGGGGGTCTGTGAGGCAGGCAGCTGGTAGATGAATCATGTTCAGCCATCAGAGCGATCGTGACTCATGGCAGAGGCCCTTTCCTGCCCATCACCTGCTCCTGTCAGTTCTTCCTCTTCTAATAAAGTACATCTGTTGTGGTGACTGGATACAAACACACCAAGTGGGTGTGGAGTAATTCAATCAGGGCAAGTCAACATGCTTGGCAGTACTGTGTCCAGGATGGATAGAAGGCCTGGTAGGAACTTTAGTGTAACAGAAGTAGGCCGGAAGCACAGTTCCTCCGAGAACCGTTCTGGATCACACTTCTGGAACATAGAGGCCCCGACATACCCTCCAAATCAAGCATTTAAGCATGATTCCCTTGTGCTCCCTTCTGAAAGTGCTCCCACGTTTTATGTGGCCTTTCTTTTATCAGCATCATCTTAACATTTTGCTGAGGATTATAAATTTTTAAGGAAGTTCAAACCAAAGTTCAGAGACCTACTAGCAATTCTTTTTATATTGGTTTTCGTGGCTGTGTTGGGTATCCTGAAGAATTGATTGGTTAAAATGCCCCAGTTTTAAAAGTAAAACAGCAGGAGTGACATTTGCAGGCTGGTATTTGCAGTTCTCACTCATCCTTGCATTTTTAAGAGCTGTTCTTTGTTGTGACAGTCTAGTAGTATACAATTTTTGTGTTGTTTTTCCAAGAGGAGAAANTGAGCATGCTCAGAATTCTGGTCTGCTTGAATTGTGTGTCTCACAGATTGACTGGAATTAGGGATTTGCAAGGTGCTTGAAATGTGTTTTAAAACAAGTAGAAATCACAATAGCACTCTACGTTGTTTATCTAAGCCCTTTGTATATCCTTGTCCTTCCTTCTTTCTCCCCGTCCACCTCCTTTCTGATTCACCTGGCAGGGCTCATATTGCTTGAGAAAAGGCTCACGAATGAGGAGCCTTCATTTCAGTTTCTGCTTCTATGAGTGATGACCTGTGGCTTCCTACTCAGTAAGATATGTTCACTTCTGTGTGTGGAGTTTTATTTTTCTTTCTGAGGCACGGCTGTGATACATGGTACTTTAACAGGTGTCCTGGAAGACAGTAAATACAGCATCCACACTCAAGGTCTTTGCATGTTAGTGTTCTTCATGTCTCAACCTGAAGGACACTGCACAGTGAAACCATTAGTGGTGTGGTGAAGGATGCACTGTCCCTGGACCCCCATCATCATGCCCAGTTCTCTCCAGACCCAGGGCCCATGTTAGCATTTTTATCACATGGTTGAAAGAATAGAGAACATATGAACAGAGGTGCAAAGCCAATAATATTGTTGACCATCTGGTAAATGTTTAAGTAATAGGAATTAATAAGTATGTTTATTTATATGCATTTGATATTAACCTGAACCACTGTTACAGAAAATTATGCTATACTATACTATATATTTTCTTGAATTATTTGACTCTAACTTATTAAACATTTTCACAGACTATTATGTATTCCTAAAGATCTGTCCCCTGACCATGTGTTTCCTATGCTTCCTGATTTATTTGAGGTGCTTATAAAGTCAAGTTTAAACCATCTTCTATGAAAGACCATGTAATTGGATCTAGCACATGGGCATTGGTGCTAAAGTCCTGCTCTTCTTTGACCGTTGTGTAGCATGGATATATTCCTCCTTCCTCTGAGCCCCAATTTTTCATCTATAAAGTATAAATACTGTAGCATCAGACAGTGTCCCTCAAGAGAGGAGGAGCTTGGAAGGTCCACGGGTTCATCATAATTACATGGAGAGCTTGTTCAAAATACACATCGCTGGGAACTGCCCTCAGTGATCCTTATTTAATATATGTAATATGGGGACAATCTGTGGCTCTCCATTTTTTAGCCATCATGTCATGTGATTCTGAGTTACACTGTACCACTGCTATAGAGACCAGCTGACTTTAAAGGATTTAGTTACCTTGTGTCCTAGTTTGCTCTCTGCTGCTATGACTGAAACTAATTTGGGGAGGAAAGGGTTTATTGCATCTTACAGATTAGTGTTTGCCATTGAGGGAAGTCCAGAGCTCAAGGCAGGAATCGAGAGACGAGAGCTGAAGCAGAGACCATGGAGGAATGTGGTACTGACTTGCTCTCCACTACTTACTAAGTTTGCTCTCTCATATAACTCCAGACCACCACGGTGGGCTGGGCCCTTCCACATCAATCATTAACCAAGAAAATGACCCACACATTTGCCTTCCACAGTCCGATGGAGGCAATTACTCAACTGAGGTTCCTGCTCAAGTGACTCTAGTTTGTGTCAAACTGCACACCCTGAAAAAGAAATAGCTAGCTGGGGCTGGAGAGATGCCTCATTGGTTAAGAGCACTGTCTGCTCTTACAGAGGATCTGGGTTCAATTCTCAGTACCCACATGCAGCTCACAACTATCTGCAATTCCAGTTACATGGTATCTAACAGCCTCATACAGATACAGATGCAGGCAAAACACCAATGCACATAAAAGAAAAATACAGTAATAAAAAAAGAAATAGCTAGCCAATTCTAGTAAATATGCTTTTATTAGAAATTTAATTAATATTTGTGCCTAAAACATCCTGATTTCATAACAATAGGAAGTCAATTTGCATAAGTAATGCTGTTGATTCATTAAGTAAAGCACAATTCATTCTTTTTGCTGAATTAGATCCTCTGTCCCTTTTCTCTTACACAGGAAATAGCACAGTCTTTGAGGACTTGGCCTAAATCAGGAGCCCAGATGAGCTTAAAGAAACTGGTGCTGAATCTGTAGTTTTTCGGCTCCGTGCCCACTAAGCCCTGGTCATGCCAGCTGCAGCGTGTCCTGGCCTGTGAGGAGTAAGCAACATTCGGTGATGGGAAAGCGAAGGACTCTGGTGCTGGCTTCAGTGTCATCTAAAGTAAACTGACAAGGGAAGCAGATAGTACAGCCATGGAAAAGAACTCAAGTTTGTGGAGGAGCCTGGTGGGTGAACATCCAGTCTGCACGGCCTGGAAGCAAGAGGCCGAAGGTGCCATTTACCACCTTGCCAGTATCTTGTTTGTAGTAGGTTTTATGGGTGGCAGTGGGTTCTTCGGGCTCCTGTATGTCTTCAGCTTGCTGGGGCTGGGGTTCCTGTGTTCTGCAGTCTGGGCGTGGGTAGACGTCTGNGCTGCTGACATATTCTCCTGGAATTTTGTGCTGTTTGTCATCTGCTTCATGCAGTTTATTCACACTGCATATCAAGTTCACAGCATAACGTTTGCCCGAGAATTCCAGGTGCTGTACAGCTCCCTTTTCAAGCCCCTCGGGATCCCCGTGCCTGTCTTCAGAACAATCGCTCTGAGCTCTGAAGTGGTTTCTCTGGAAAAGGAGCACTGCTATGCCATGCAAGGGAAAACCTCCATTGATAGACTCTCCATGCTTGTCTCGGGAAGGTTTGTACCCTTGTGCTGTGTGTCTTCCCCCTATAGTTGTCCATGTTTCTTTGTATTTTTCCATCTTGGTGCAGCATAGGCCTGGGTGGCATTTAGCACCCTAAGACTTGGAGAAATCTTTGAGACATGAATCATAAGTGTGGGCATTTAGAAGACAGGATATTGTTTATTTGAATCAGGAAATAATCTAGATTCTTATTCTTTCCTCTTAGAAATAAAGTCAACAGGCCTTAAAACCGATGCATGAATTCAGTTCTGTGGATGCAGTAGCTGCATCATAGCTACTCATTTGATGTCAAGGAGGAGGCAGCTTGAATGGATAGAACCTTCATTGGTACACAAAGTATTTTAGGTAGACTCTTCTGGCATTCTTTTACATAACTGGGAACTTCAGTTTTATGTTATCAAATCTATTTAGTAAATGCTGTCATTTGCCCCCTTGTGTGAANTAGAAGTGAGGATTTCATGAGTATGTGTATGTATGTATAGACTCTAAACTTGGAATAGTTTGAGGGGGCAAACAATATGTTTTTCATGGAATTGAAAAGATTAAACCCGTAACTCACAGAGGTGCGTGTAGCAGATCTCCACCATGCTCTTAAACTCCCTCCACATAATCAGAAAATCTGACTGAGTGCACTCAAGTCTTGTGCCAAAGCACAATATACATATGGACTGGATTCATCCCATACATGTGCAACCTGATGACTTTTTGGTGAATTTCACTGACTGCTATTCCAGACGTTTAAGGGAGGAGTATCAGTACACAAATCTCAGAGGGTACTAAGGTAGTATATGAATTCAATATTTTGTTCTTCAAAATTCAACAGGGAAGAAGTCACCAGAGACTGGAAGGACATTCCCCCACAACACACCCCCAAATGTGTTCACACTTCCTTCTCCCTCACAGAAGATGTTCTTATGTCTTGCTAGGATCAGAGTGACAGTTGATGGCGAATTCCTGCACTATATCTTCCCCTTTCAGTTCCTGGATTCTCCAGAGTGGGATTCACTGAGACCCACAGAGGAAGGCACTTTTCAGGTGAGGGCTAAATAGGCTCTATGGTTAACACCCCGATCTTCTGAAGCAAGCAAGCACACAAACAGAACAACACATAACACAGCTTTAATTTATATTTAACTTTGAGATACAGTTTGTTTCATGCACGCTTCCCAGTTCTGAGTCCTGCTGACTGATGTTGTGGTCACAAAGAGAATGGGGACAGATGTGGCAGGAAGGAGTCTGATGAATGCTGTCTAGGTTTCCTGTGTTGAACCTCCCATCTGGGGGTTAATATGTAATAACTAAGATCTGACTTTAAACACTGTGGTGGGTGTGATAGTTTAGAAAACATCAGGAGAAGAAATTGCACTTACTACAAAATAAATGGCTTTTGAAAATTTAAAATGCTGATGGGCTTCAGTCATCTCTAAACGTGCTGTCACTTTTGGCTATCATGTAGTGGTAGTGTTAGACAGTCATTTCAGTGGGTTCCATTTATTATGCTATACTGTTTCCTATAAACCAACACACACATGTATATGCAAATTCATGTAAATGTGCAAAGGTGGTATTTGTAAATTCCATATTGTAGTAGAGAAACTGTGTTAGGGTTAAAAGCCCACCATCTTCATATTTGGGTATCTTTCTCTGCTATTAGCCAGGTTTACTCTTTCATTTTAATATCAAGTAGCTCTGCAAAATGCAGACATAATCAAGAGGAGCAGTGTGATTAGATTAAGTAAATTATGTCACTTATTTTAATATTTAATATCTTCAGTTTTTACAGTATTTTTAACATAAGAGGATAATAAGAAATTCAATTAAAATTTGAGGCAGAAGAATGTGATTGAAGGAGCTGGAGAGATGGCTCAATGGTTAAGAGCACTGGCTGCTCTTGCAGAGACATGGGTTCAGTTCCCAGCACCCCCATGGCAGCTCACACCATCTGTAACTCCAGTTCCAGGGTGTCTGGCGCCCTCTTCTGGCCCCTATGGGCACTGCACACATGTGGTGTATGCACATACATGGAGGCCAAACACTCAAAACATGTAAGAATAAATCTTTAATAACTGTGTTTGAATTTCTTCCTTTCTAGTTTGTTTTATGTGTCTTCATGTTTTTAGGTAACCCTCACAGCAGAAACTGATTGTCGGTATGTGTCTTGGAGGAGAAAAAAATTATACCTGCTCTTCGCTCAGCACCGCTACATCTCCCGCCTGTTTTCCATTTTAATTGGCAGTGACATTGCAGATAAACTCTATGCCTTGAATGACAGGGTATATACAGGGAAAAAACATCACTATGATATTCGGTTACCCAACTACTATCAAATGTCAAGTTCAGACCTGTCCAGATCACCCCTGATGGAACAGTTTCAGAATTCCAGACAACATTGTAATAAATGACATCAAAACCTGAAGTTGTATGGTTACTATGAAAAAGACTTCATCATTCCCCAGACAAGTTAGCACACTGATATTTTCATAACTTAAATTCAGAGTCTAGATGCCATTGCCAGTTTGATTCAATTTAACTTCTGCATTGCAAATAAAATTTACAAATTTTCTCGTATTCCTTGCTGTTATAATGGGATAGGAAAATGAATAATGACAGGCAGTTTGCCCTTTTTCTGCATCAGAACTGGGAGAATGTAATGTTTCATTCTCTAGTATTTTCTCAAACATGTTGTCTTGTATGTTAGCCCAGGAGAAGCAGTTAGCAAATGATCTCAACATGAGAGCAGGTTGCTACTGTCCACAGACCCATTTCTAGCATCCGCTTTTTTGCGACAAGCTCTGACAAATGTAAGTTCCATTGTTGGGTGTGGGAAGCAGTTATTTCTTTCACATGTGAAGTTCTTTGATATGACTAAAATATAGAATAAATATAAGAAATGAAAACATGCAATTTGAAGACTACTTTCTTGCTACAAACAAGTCCTGAGCTTACACTTTACAGTGACCATTAAAAGAGGCAACTCATAGGAAGCAGAATTGCATATTAGTAACTGATGTAATAAACAGATGGTAAGAGTGCATGTCCTTTGAGTTCCATGTGTTCAGCTGCAGAGGTGGCCATTTGTCTGGGGAGGGGAGGGGGGTCACAGTGAGTTCTCAGCTCTGGAAGAAGTACTTAAGAAAGAGATCTTTAGGTGCAAATCTGATTCCTATCTTTGGAAAACTGGCTTTCTGAAGCTTGTATGCACTGGTCCTCCATAGGAAGATCTGTTACAGATTTGACAAATAGGCCTTGTGCCCTGTTTGTGGCTTTGGGTTATAAGCTAGGCCCTGATGATAGCTATATCTGGTGATAGAAGAGATTCATCCCTCACAGAGCTTATACCTGGGGGCAAGAGAGAAGATAAACCAGAAAAGTTTCTGGATTCCCAGTGATGGGGTCAAGGGGAAAGGGAAACCAATGGAAGCAGATGGGGGAGTGTTGCAGTGTGGTTAGGGTGATGGGGGAAGGTCTCAGCAAGAAGGCAATGCTTACCAAAGACCTGGAGGAGAGAACCTTCTATTGCAGATGCTGAGGAAGGGTAGCACATGCAGGATGCTAAGCAGAGCATGGCTGGGCCAGGTCAGGGCCAGTGGGAAAGCCAGCATGGATAAGAGCAGAATGAGCACAAAGAAGAGAAAGCAACTGTAGGAAGGCAGGGTGGGGCTGAACAGTCATAGGGGACTCAGACTCATATTCAGCAGCACTGTGGAGTTTGAAATAGAATAGTGATATGTTCTGCCCTGTGATCACTTGGTGGCCTGCTGAGGGCAGGGCAGGGGGTGAGGGAGGAGGCAATAGCGGATAGGAAGATCAAGAGTAAGAGTCAGATGCCCCCAAACCCTGAATTTGAGTCTGGACTTCAGAACGGTCTTGGCTAGAGATACAGCTCTGAAATACTTAGCAGTCAATGGTGTCTGAACTCATGAGGAGATGCCAAGTGAGAGTGGATCAGGACAAAAGTGGCCCCAGGACCTTACCTGTGAGGATTTCCTTAATGAACAGGGTAGGGAAGTCAGCAGAGGGCATGAAGGAGCGCCAGTGAAGCAGCAAGGACACCAAGGGCGTGTGAAGTTCCAGAAGCCAAGTGAAGACACTGGCCCACAGACCCATTTCTAGCATCTGCTTTTTTGCGACAAGCTCTGACAAATGTAAGTTCCATTGTTGGGTGTGGGAAGCAGTTATTTCTTTCACATGTGAAGTTCTTTGATGTGACTAAAACATAGAATAAATATAAGAAATGATAACATGNAATTTGAAGACTACTTTCTTGCTGCAAACAAGTCCGGAGCTTACACTTTACAGTGACCATTAAAAGAGGCAACTCATAGGAAGCAGAATTGAATCCTTGGTGTTAAATTATCAGTTGGTATTAAGATTAACATATCAGTTGGTATTAACATCTGAAAGACACAAAGACCTGAATTTCCCCCAAAGCCACTGTGAGAAAGGAACAATGAAGTGTCTTTAATGTGGTTGAGAGATTGGGCAGTAGGAGGCCTAGAATAAACCAGTGAACTGAGCAAGGAGGAAGGCTACTGTGAACTTCACCGGGAACACTGTGGTAGAGTGGTAACAGATAAGAGCTTGGTGAAAATGAACCAAAGAGGAATGGGAGGCAAGACACAAGAAGAGCAAAAACAGGCTTTCCCAAGTACTGCTGGTTTGAAGAGAAATTGAAACGGTCAGTCACCTGAGCAAGAAGTGGGATTAAGAAAGAGATGGTTATTGCTGGTGAAGATAAGAAAAAAGGCACCTAATGGAAATGGCATGATCTCCAAGTGGGGGTGCATTGCTTGAGTGCTGCCCTGAGTGGGTGAGTGGAGAAGGGATTCAGAGTCCTTAAACAGGGCCATAGCCATCACAGACGGACAGAAGCAGAGTTAGTGGAGCACAGCTGCTGGTAAGCCTGGCATTCTGCTTTCTCAGACAACTCCAAAGTAAAGCCAGGAAGGGGCNGGGGAGAAGTTCATAAAGTGCATCTACTGTAAATGGAATGGCACAGCAAAGTCTGCGTCACCGGCGTGAATGAGCTATTGGATAATGCAAGTCCAGCATGAACTAAGAACAGCATGGGGTGCTTTCCTCTCTGGCCACATGTGGCCACAGCAGTTCTTAAGCAAATAGACACAGTCAGACACTGTGATAGCCATCTTCTGATGTAGTCACACCTCCATAGCTCTGGAAGAAGTTCAGGTCTCTGTGTCTTTAAGACTTGGTTGCAATTAAACAACAAATTCCCACCTTACATTAATCCCAGGTGATAATGTAATACCTTAGATTACACCAGGTAATAATTCATCAGGAACTAATTATCAGCTACCTTTCTAACTATGAAAGTCACTGAGAACAAAGCCACAATGATCAGATCACACAGCAGGAAAAGAATGAGATAGTTTATAGATGAGTTTTCCAGAAATCTGTTTTCAGGAAAGGACACAAATGCAAGGGGATGAGGGNGTGTTAGAGGGAGAGAGGGACAATGCAGGGACCTTCACCATTTCTACTGTCATGAAGGGTTGGTATCAACCCTTGTACTAACACATGTGCTGTAATCCAACATTTCCTTTACAGGTTTTCTACCCTGGTAAAAAGTAAAAGCAAAAAACCCCGTGGTAACCCCCCGTGGTAACCCCCCGTGGTAACCCCCC
>LZPO01087387.1:20150-35709 GCA_001675575.1 Neotoma lepida | reverse complement strand
GGAAAGCAGAAATGGGTATCCCAGAAACTAGAGAAGTCCTCATGAACTGCCACCCTGTGGCAATTCTATTAAAACTGGGCGTATTTTCACCTCCATCTCTCATTGCTCGCAGTGAGAGGAGAGACACAGGGTGTGCTCCTGTGTTAAAAACGCCTTACAGCTTTGTGTAGAAGACCTGCGTGTTTGCAGATAAATGGAGCCCTTCTTCAGAAAGCAAGAAGAATTTCAAATCAACAGAGCATTAAACAAGTTCGGGGGTTTGCAAGCTGGAGACCCTTTGTAATCATCCAAGAAGGCTGGCGCTTGCCAAGGGTTGAGCCTGACCTTAAAGGATTGGTGTGACTGCCTTAAGATTTTTCTGTCCTTAGTTTTGTGGCCAAGAGGGACTCTGAAGGGCAGTGAGAGGACAAAGGAGAGACGGTGACACAAATGAGCCCATAACCACCCACACTGCACTCGCCAGTGGAGTTCCTGAGGCTGCAGATCCATCTTACAGGCCTTACTTTATTCCTATTCCCTCAGAGCTATTTCCTGAAACTGATTGNACCTGTGTGCCCTGGACTCCATGGCCTTGGGAACTTGCTCCCAAGATTACTCTACTGTAAAGAACAGCAGATGCATCTCTGAACTCTTGTGCGTTGTAGAAATATTCTCCCCTCTTCAGTGGTGGGGCAGAGGGAAGTTTGTGTGCTGTCCTCAGGATGAGCACAAGGTGTGTCAGGCTTACAGTGCACACACCCAGACAGAAGGGCAAAACCGACTGGACAAAGAACTGAAAAAGAAGCTCTCGCCCATCTGTCCCTCCTTCCCTTTTAATCTGTGTTGAACATTTCTTGACAGATGTGGTGGCTCATACCCATAATCCCAGCACTTGAGAGGCTTAGGGAGAGCCTGAGGCCAGCCTGAGCTACATAGTGAATTTCAAGCCAGCCTGGGCTATGGAGTGAGCTCTTGCCTACAAAACAACAACAACAACAACAACAACAACAACAACAACACACACACACACACACACACACACACACACGGGAGTTAGGGAAAGAGCCAGCACTACTTGGGGATATATCTCAGTGTTTGCCTAGCAAAGTCCTAAATTCAATCTCCAGTTCAAAAAAGCAAAACAATAACAAAACTCCTACTGGCTTAGCTAAGAAAAGCCATAAGACAAACAAAACNTTACAAAAGATGAGGGATANGAGAAGTTCGGTTTGACCAAGGCCATCAGTCTTCATGTGGCACAAGACAGTGTTTTCTAGTGAGCCCCATGTTCTCATGGGCTGTGAACTGTTTAAAACATTAACCTCCAGCTGGGTAGAGTGGTGCACGCCTTTGTTCCCAGCACTCAGGAAGCAGAGGCAGAGGCAGGCAGATCTCCACGAGTTTGAGGCCAGCTTGGTCTACATAGCAAGTTCCAGGACGGCCAGGGCTACATAGTGAAACCCTGTTTAAAAAATGACAACAACAACAAAAACAACCCTCCAGAAATGAAGTTCAAAATTAACACTATTTTTATAAAAGATAGTTTCAGTATATTCTAAGCCCAATTGATTCTATTTTTTCATTCTACTAAAATGTTATACATGTGTAAGCACAAATAAATATAGATTTAGTGTGATAGGCCAGAACCAGACAGTTATGAAAAGATGCAGCAAGATTGAAACATTAATAACTTTTTATCATCTACCATACCACTACCATTTTAATGACAGCATGTATATTTGTATGAGTCATGATCTGAGCATAATTTGAAGTTTTATTATTATGCTAACTTTGATTATCTTAAAAGCCTACTATCTATATTAAAGACTGACAGAGAATGTCAGCAAAAGTACACGTAATTCCATTTGCTTGCTCCTTGGAAGAATCCCATTTTATGTGTAGAGGTCAGAGGCTGACTGGCGGCAAATGGTAGCAGTCGAGCCTCAGTCCTCCATTCTCCACAATACTGTTTCCCTGACTTAGAGAGCATTAAAATGTCCCCAATCTGAAGTGAAGAAAAAGTCCATGCCAAAATGCTAATTACACATCTTCTGAATTTGTCAGTGATTGCCGAGGAACGTTAGCCAACCAGGCGCCTTTCTCCTGAATCAGCAGCCCAGCTAGCTCTGCAAGTGAAATGCGTAATCACAAAGAATTCTATGGAGTTGGCTAGAATGAATGAGCACGTATGGTCAAGTTCTGTAAATTTGGGGTGGTCCACTTTCACTTCAGCTATTTCCACAGCTCATATGAGGTATGTTATCTAAGAAGCCTCCCTCATCTCCCCCATCTGCCTTGCATGCCACCCTTTGTAGAGAAAAATTCATTCAGTGTTTCTCGTGGGTCTCATTCCTTCTTCTTCTCTGGAGTAACACTTCATGATCAATACAGTTTCCTAAGCTGGAGCTTTTTCAAATAGAAGCTGGTAAGGGCTTCAAGACACGGCAGGTATTGTCGGGTGTCGCAAGGGGTTTCCAAGGAACAGGGTGTTACAGAGATGGAGCTGTTTTCCTTGAGGCAAAAGTTCAGCCAATGCACAGACTTCACATCTATGTTCCTGAGAAAGGAATCTCCCTCAATTTCCTCCCTGAGCCTCAGGGGAGCCGTCCCTGGCACATGACAGCAGTTTTGCCAACTATCTGTCTCACAGAAGAAAAGCAATTGTACCTGCTCTTGCAGCAAATCCTCCCCCAACCAGATTTCAACTATGCAGTACCACTGGCAGTTTTATCACTAAGTAAAATGGAAGGCCCGTGAGGATGCAATTTGCACCCCCCCACACTAATACTGTTGGTAGTGTGAACAATATTTATTCGGAATGCAGAGCCCCGAAGCAGTTCTTGCACATCAAGATGACTATGGTAGAAAACCTGAATACTGATTTGCTTAGAGATGTTTTGTGTTGGAAATACTAAAAAATAAACGTAGGCACATTAAAATTTTTGAAGAGTATTTGAGCAACTCCATACCGTCAGCAGTTCAGCACGGGGGGTGGGGCTGAGAGAAGTGGACCAGACATATGGAAAAGAAACAGGATTTGAGTGGAAAGTCCCTACTAGCTGTTAGCTGGTGTTTCTGGCTGGTTACACTTAGGCTGCATTGTGTACAGTGGCCTTTGATTTGCCACTAAGGATCTCAGGATCCTGGCATGCTCTCTGCCTAATGGCCCTCCCAATTAATGTCTTCAAACAGAAACAGGCAATGGAGAATTATGCAAATTATTCTGTTTTAAATGATAATTAGTGTAATTGCTTGTTGTATTTTTCCCTAAAAAATGAACAGTTTGGGGGAACTCCTCTGACTTCACATTAAACCAGTTTCTATGCTATTTCACTCATGAGCAGATTGTTCTGGCAAAAACTTACCCCTAATCTCGTGTCTGGTACAGAGCAAATGCTCACTAAATTCTTATTTTAAAAAGTGAACTGAGAAGACACTAATCCAGCATGTGCCATCAGCAAGTGCCTTTCTCCTAACCTGCCATTGACCTCATCCCACAGTGATCTCACACCCCTTCCCCAGTGAGGACAGAAAACATCCTGCTACTTGAAAGAAGTTCCCAGCCAGGCGATGGTGGTGCATGCCTTTGATCCCAGCACTTGTGAGACAGAGGCAGAATATCTGAGTTCAAGTCCAGCCTGGTCTACAGAGCGAGTTCCAGGACAGCCAGGACTACACAGAGAAACCCTGTCTTGAAAAACCAAAAAAGGAAAAAAAATAAAAAAAGAAAGAAAAGAAGCCTCCATTTTCAACAACTGATTGTAACAAATCCTGCTTTTGTTTTCTCCCTTGGTGAAGGTGTTTAGGATGGTTTATCTGTCCCTAGTTCCCCTTGGGCGTGGTTTCTGGTCTGGACTGGAACCCCTGAGAGTGTGGCAGGTGGCCCTGCTGTTGGCTCTGAAATGCAGAGGTCTGCATTCTTCCTCCTCTGCAGACTGTTAGGCATTTCCTACCACATGACCACTCTAGGTGAATTAATAAAGGATGAATAAATGAATGGGTTCTGGAGGAATCTCAGGTTAGTCACCTTTACCCCTTTATTGTTCCTTCCTCCTTACACACCTTTATCATGTTGTTCCTGTTCTTCCTGTAGTCACCTAGATGGGGATGTGGAGGCGAGGAAGGTAGGAGTGGAGAATCTGTGGGTGGGCAGAGGAGTGGGATGTCGCTGTCAATAGGCAGGGGGCATAATCCTAATAAAATGACCCAATGTGGAAGGATATTAAATGCCATTGGTTATTTATTCCTTGTATTAGAAATTATAATTATAATTGTCTCATAAACAAGTTGAATGGAAGAACATAAAATGGCAACTCTACCATCATAAGCCATTTCTATTGACATGTTGTTTCTTTTCTATTTTTCTCATTCATAATAATTTAAGTTTTAAAACATAATTTTTTAAAAACTATGTGCTATTTCTTCAATGGAAAAATATGTATTATTTCTTCTGTTGCAAGTACATTCAATTTTTCAATCGCCTGACATTGTCCCAATTGTATATGGATCATACACTGGGCACACTAGATCTGAAAGTTAAATTAGACACACATCCTGGCCTCCAGTAACTTACAGGTTAGAAGAAGAGACAACAATGGAACCTAAATCTGTAAAAAGTAGCAAGTGGTTGAGTCCATGAGACACAGGCAAACTGTTCTAGGGCAACAAAATATCTGCAATGCTACTTCTAAAAAGTTGAGAAAACACTTTAGGATGTAGGCATAGGCAATAACTTTTTGAAAAGGACTCCAATTATTTAAGAAATAATTCCAAGAACTGACCAATGGAACTTTGTGGATTAAAAGGCTTCTGCTCAGTAGAATGGAAAGACAGGGTATGGAATTAGGGATGGAGGTGTATTTGCCATCTACACATCTGGTGGGATTAATATCTGGAATCAAAAAGAACTCCAAAAATTAGACACCAAAAATAAATATATTAATAAATAGGAAAATGAACAATTCTGAAAGGAAAATACAAATGACCAATAAACATTTGAAGAATGTTCAATATCCTTAGCCNCAAGGGAGAGTCACATGAAGACAACACTGCTTCCATCTCACCTCAGTCTAATGGCAATAATCAAGAAAACAATGACAACAAATGCTGATGAGAAGAGGACTGTGATATAGAACTGAGACACACTGCTGGCAGGAATGTAAATTGTGTGCCCCTATGGAAGTCCTTGTGGAGGTATTACCATATGATCCAGCCATACCACTCTTGGAATCTGAGTGAGCATAGCACATAAGTACTTACACATCCATGTTTACTGCTACACTGTTCACAACAGCTGAGACATGGAACCAGCCTAGATGCTAATCAGTGCATGAATGGATAAAGAAAATGTAATATATAGAGACAAAGGTGTTTTATTCCACCACAAATAAGAATGAAACTGTCACTTGTGGGAAAATGGGTAGAACTGGAGACCATCATGTTAGTGGAGTAAGCCAGACCCAGAAAGACAAATATTACATAGTTACACATATGCAGAATATAGATTCAAATATAAGTATATATATGAGATGAAAAGGTGGGAGGGGCCATTGAGGATGTTTTAGGTGGGAGGAGGCTGATACATGTGTTTTAGTTACTGTTGTATTGCTGTGAGGAGACACCATGATGAAGGCAACATAGAAGAAAGCATTTAATTGAGGACTGGCTTACACTTTCAGAGGGTTAGTCCACTGTCATCATGGCAGAGAGCATGGCAGCAGGCAAGCAGATATGGTGCTGGAGCAGTAACTGAGAGCTCACATCTGATCTACAAGCAGGAGGGGGGAGGGACATGATATCTTTTCTTATTCATAGTCTACTCAAATGCACATATGTACACATATATGTATTTATATCTGACATATATATGTGACAGACACATATATATGTATATATGTATATATATATATATGACATGAAAGCAGAAGTGGATCTACTAGAAGGAAAGGGGACCACCAAGAGGGGAGGGAAGGTGAAGGAGAAGGATGAGAGCAGGACTGTTAGGTACAAATATTTGTATATGTGTACATGCAATGAAAATGTCATAAGGAAATCCATTTTGTATGTTAACTAAAAATTCTTAGATGGTAAAATATTAGAAACAACAAGTGGGAGACATATGCCTACATGTTAAGTCATTAATAACATAAGCGCTGATGCCAAGTGATTAATAGCCATGTTTTCTACTGAGTTTTCCCATTCCCTATCCCCATTTTCTAGTCATCAGAAGTGTTATTCATTAAACTAAGTCATTTAAAAACTTCAAAACATCTGTGGGATTTCCTGGCATATTTAAATGCTCTGCTGCTTTCAGATGCCAATTTCTTAACTCATAATATATTCATACACTTCTTGTGAGAAAAAGTAGTGTAGCTGATGGAAAGAATAGCTTTAAAAATCACATTCGCAGGCAAAGTGCCCAAGAACAGCTTTGTTTGGGGTTAGGAACTTTCCCTCTATTGCCTCCCCACACTCTACANAGACTCAGTTGCTCTCAGATCTCCTGTGCAAACATTTTTATTCTTCTGTGGAAGTGCATGAGCTTCGCCATAGTGTTCAAACAAAATGCCATCATAACCATTTTGTGCAGCTCTAAATCGGGCCAAATATGTTTGATCTGAGATTAAAGAAATGTTTCATTGTATTTACCATTTTTTAATGCTAAATGATAAAACTGCTGGTATGTGGCTCATAAATATTTTATCAGGCTTTATATATGCATTAAGCTTGAGAGGTGTCTTATTTTCATGAATTTATTGCAACAATTTAAGTAGTAATAATAATAAAAATTTGCATTTAAATAATTCATTTCCCTCGGGAACTCCAGTGCTCTGGCCCATCAGTCAGTGCTGGATGGTAGCATCGTCACTTCCACTATTTTTCCATCCTTCCGATGTGTTGCTTTGGGATTTGTTTCTAGCCTTATGTCAATTACTTGACTGGCTATTATCAGGCTTCACATTTGCCTCCAAATCATCTTTTGGGATAATTAATTCATGAGACAGGATGATATTATACAATAGAAGCCATATGTTTCAAAGTCCTGCCTTCACCAGACACAGATTAAGTCCTGAGTGTGGGCTCACTTCCAATTAAATACTTACCAATCCATCAAGTAAAGAATTGTTACTAAGAATTTCAAAGAAGTACGTTTCTACAATTAGCCATTTTCTTTGTTTCTAACAACTAAATACCTCATGTTCCTCATAAACATACTGTTTACATGTTGGGTAAGAACAGCACCCTTATAAGTGTCCTCCTCAGGGATTAAATGGTTGTTTAATCTCTCTTTTCAGAAAGTGTTGGTGCTTGGGATTCATCAGAGGGCCAGATGGCTTAATGGTGTGTGTGCGCGTGCATGTGTGTGTGTCTGCAATTCCCTAGAACCCAGAGGAAAAGAATGAAAGACACAGAGGTTGTCACGGGTTTGTCTGGACCTTTGCACCTGTCCTTCTGGGAGGGTGTTAAGTGCCTGGTTCTCAGAGTAACTTTGTGTTTAAGATCCAACCCATTCTCCTGCCTCCGTACCTCATAGTCTTCTTTGGGAGTCGAGTGCAATTCATAGCCACTTCTCTGATCTTCCTTTAAAAACTTTAAAAAGGAGAGATTCTGTTCTGCCTGATTACTTATGATGAACTCTTCCTTCTGAAATCATTTCCTAAAAGGTTAGGAAGTCCTATCCAATGCTTGCTTCATCATTTTTTTGCTATTAATATTTAAAACCAATAACTCACAACTATCCCTTCTGTTTTAGCAGGAAAATATGTGAGTAAAGCGATAGGGATTATCATCCCTCTTACGACATTTTAGTTACTGTTACTGCCACACCCGCAAGATGGTGAATTATTGTAACTCTGCCAGTTGTCCAGGTTCTAAAAATCTGTACTGTTGTATATTTTATGAATTTGTCTTTGAAGCAAATATCTAATTTCTGGCTAATTCAAGGAAATCCCAAACCACTGGATATTAGAAGGCACTGAAGTCTTGCAGTTTATAAGAAGTCTCGTTTGGCATTATCTGTGCATCCTATATCCTGTCTGTCTAAGACAGGCATACAGATGGAAGATGCAATGCCCAGTAGCTAGTTTATATGTTCACTGGGCAGTTTAGGTCTTTAGACTAGGGAATTTTGACTACTGTGAAGTGGGCAGGAGAGGGATTGGATATATCATTTGTCAGACAAAACCTAAATGTTAGGCATCTTAAAAAAACAGTCTCTGAAGTTCAAATAATCTAGTTAATCATGTGCTTCTTCCCCCAAATTTTACAGACAACTGAAGTTCAAATTATAAAATTATATTTTACTTATTAAATATAAAACCATTGCTCAAATCCAGCTGCTAATTTCAAAGCCCCAATCTCAGTTGCCTTCATAATTCACCATCCTTTAAGTTTCTCAGTTGCTTTTTAAACTTTTAGCTGTGTGCCATGTGCCATGTGTCTTCAAGGTGACGTCTCTCAGCAAAGCCTTGTCTAATGCACCAATTGTAGTTCAACTTTCTTATAGGGGTTCTCCATGAATTTAATATTAGAAATACTTACATTAGAAATACTTGGCCACCGACTTGGCCATTTTTAGACTCCAGGGACTGGATCACAATAGCATGAACATCTACACCCTTTGCTTTAAGACATTATTTCCTGTTCTCTAATCACATCAAACAACATCTGTCCAGTGCATATGCTATTTGGTCCTGTTGAACAAATCCACCAAAAGAGTCCATTTGAAAAGCAAATGACACATCTATTTGATGGCTAAAATGCAAACAACAGGTGATAACAAATATTAGCAAAGCAGTGAAGCAATAGAAACAACCATTCAATACCAGTGGGATGGCAAAGTGGTACAGCCATTTTGGAAGACAGTTTGGCAGTTTCTTACAAAGCCAAACATAATCTTATCAAAGAATCTATGGTATTACTCAGATGGGCTTAAAACCCATTCATATAAAAATTTACAAATGAAGCTGGGCATAGTGGTACACACCTTTAATTCCAACACTTGGGGGGAGAGGCAGGAGAATCTATGTGAGTTTAGGCTCAGACTGGTATACAAAGCGAGTTCCAGGACAGCAAGGGCTACATGGAAAGACAGAGAGACTCTGTCTTGAAGCCACCCCCTGAAGAAAAATTACACATGAATGTTTATCCATATACATATCACCAAAAACAGGAAGAAACCAAAATGCCTTTAAAATGGTGAATGGATAAATAAACTGTGGTTCAGTCACATAATAGAATATTATTCTGTGATAAAAGGAAGTGCACTATTAACACCCCCAAAATATGTGGACTATACAACCAGTACCACACAACTATAAAATATCAAAAGAGACTACTATGAAAAATTATATTCCAACAAACTGGATAGCATAGAAAAAATAAATTCCTAGAAACCAAGACTGAAGGAACAGAAAATCTGAACTGAACAATGTGAGTAAGGAGACTGACTCAGTAACAACTGAGAGGGCACCCGGTGGCGGCAAGAATGGCAGTGAGGAAGCAGCATGGAGCTGGCGCAAAGCTGTGATGAAGCAGGGTACCCTAGGTGAGTATGGCACTGAACTGAGGGCCCGAGCCTGGCCAGCAGCTTCCGCTGCCCCCGCTTGCCTTTCCCCAGCCTTTGGCATGGGCCTCCAGCTCCACACTTCCGGTTTGCCACTTTGTCATTCATCAGTGTGGCTGGGACTGCTGCCTCCGCACTGGCCCCTCCTGAGCCCCATAGCCTGCTCAGTCTTGGTAGGCTAGAGCTGGCCAATCAGAAAAGGGCAGATCCTGCAAACCCTCCCACCTTCTCTCTTTTTTAAAAAAAATTTTTTGACACATTTCTGAGCGTGCCCTGACATGTCCAAAGATGCCACAGCCAATCAAGTTTAAACTGAAGTAACTGTTGCTTGCTTAGCCAATTGTGTTTGCAGGAGATGACCTAACTGTCCCTGGAATTGCCCTAGCTGGGCTTAAAAGGAGCCTGCGAGNTTCTCTCAGGGTCACTGCCATTTTGTTGTGTGGTGGACCCCTGCATGCTGAAATTTGTTCTTGAGAAATAAATGCTCTTGCTGATTGCATGTGTCTTTGTAGAGGGATCTGTGGACCCTAACACAACAATAACAACANTCTTCTATGCTCTTGATAAGTATTCTAAGTCAAGGGCCCGTCATCCTCTTACAGCCTATCTGATGGGTGCCTTCACTTTTTTTTTTAAATGAAGTTCCTTTTTGCTAATACAGAAGAACTCTTCCAATACAGAAAAGCAGAGGACAGATGATCTCCCTTGTGAAGTCTCTCAGATGCCTGAAGAGTTTGCATCAATTCCTCTTGAATATTCCCTAAAACCTGAAGGGAGAACACTTCTAATCATATACTTGATCATATACGATCAAGTGAGAGTTATCCTTAGCAGACAGGAGGGATGGCTAAATATGAAAACTGGCTAATGTGGTATCCCACACTGACAGAATGAACAGCAAAAAAATGAAACAAAACAAAAACAAAAACCATCATTTTAACAGATGTGGGAACAATATGCTAAAATTCTGCCTTCTTTCATGATCAAAACTCAACAAATTAGAAATTGAAAAAATGTATTCAATACAAAGGTCCATGTACCACAAACTTAGAGGTATAATACAGCAATGGTAAAATGCTGGGTGCTTTTCTCCTAAGATCAGGAATAAGATAAGGATTCCCACTTTCAATGCTAGAGAACTGGAACCAAGCAGAGGAATTAGACAGACAGACAGAAAGAAGGAAAGAAAGAATTCAAAATTAGAAAAAAATAAGTGTCTGTCTATATAGGTCATGATCTTAGAAAAAACTTGAAAGATGCCATTAAAATGATTAATAAAAATATTTAGGAGTTGTAGCATATAAAATCAACATATTAAAAATCATTTGTACTTTAACATAAAAGACCACCTGAAAACTTAAAACAGCAAATACATTTGCAATAACATCAAATTTAATAGAACACTTTGCAATAAATTTAATCAAGGAAGTGGAGGAGAATGAAGCCCACACATTGACAAAACAGATGAAAGAAACGGAAGAAGACACAAGAAATGGAAAGGTATTCCATCCACAGATTGGAAGTGCCTTTTTCAGTCATCATCAGAGAAGCTTCCTCCTGTAGCAGATGGGAACAAATATAGAGACCCACAGCTAGATATTATGTAGAGAATGAGAAATTTTGGAACACTTAGACCAAAATGAGAGATCTCCATCAAATCCCTCCCCAAAGAACTGATGGAACACCTGGGGAAAGGAGGCAAAAAGAGTGTGAGAGCCAGAGGGGACGGAGGACACCAGGATAACAAGGCCTTCTGTAGCAACATGAGCAAAGTCATGTGAACTCAGAGCCTGAGGCAGCATGCCCAGGGCCTACATGGATCTTTACTAGGTCCTCTGTATTTATATCATGGCTTTACATTTAGTGTTTTTATGAGATCGCTGAGTGTGTGAATGAGTGGGTCTCTGATTATTGTGCCTTCTCTTGTGCTCTTTTCCTTCTGTTGGTTTGCCTTGGCCAACTTAGTGATGGTTTTTGTTTTATCCTATTATATTTTATTTTGCTATATTTTTTAAATGAGTGAATGAAAACCTAGGCACTAGGGTAAAGGTTAACAACTGAACTGCCACTTATACTCTCTGGGAGAGGGGAAACCAGTTTTCTCCAATGGAGTGACACTGAGTATATCAATTGAGTATATCATATAATGGACTCCATAGGTTTTATGTGCTTTTTTTTTGGTTATAGTTTGGTGTTTTGTTTTGCTTTTGGGTGATATTTTATTTTATTTTTTTTTGGTTTTATTGTTGTATTGTGTTTTTGTTTTTTTAGAAAGAATTTAAAGTTGTATGGGTAGGAAGGGACAGAAGATCTGGAAGGACTTGGGGGAGGAAAAGAATATGATCAAAATATATTTAAAATTGTTTTAAATAATAAAAATATAAAAAGTCCATACTACCTGTTTTAGTTAGGGTTTCTATTGCTATGAAGAGACACCATGACCACAGTAACTCTTATAAAGGAAATATTTAGTTTCATCATCATGGCGGCATGCAGGCAGACATGGTGCTGGAGGAGCTGAGAGTCAATACATTTTGATCTGTAGGCAACAGGAAGTGATCTGTGTCACTGGATGTAGCTTGAGCATAGGAGACCTCAAAGCCTTACCCACTTCTTCCAACAAGGACATACCTACTCCAACAAAGCCGTGTCTCCTAATATCAGTGCCACTTTCTAAGAGCTTATGAGGGTCAATTACATTCAAAATACCACACTACCCAAAGTATAGTATCAATTTTAATGAACTTATACCAAAATTCCAATAGCAGTTTTTACAGAAAGAGACAAAAACATTGAAAATGTGTAGGGAACCNCAGAAATCCCCCAATTGTCTGAGAAAGAACAAAGGCAGAAGCATCTTACTTGAGGATTTCAAATTATGTTACAAAGCAACAGTAATCAAACTATTTGACTGGCATAAAACAGACATACAGACAACTGAATACAACAGAAAGCTCAGAAGTAAACTCATGTATACATGGCCAACTCATATCTGATAATAGCATCAAAAATGGTAGGATCTGGAGAGATGGCTAGGTGGTTAAGAGCACTGCCCTCTCTTCCAGAGGACCCAGCTCCCAGCACCCACATGGTAGTCCACAACTGCCTGTAACTCCAGTTCCAGGAGATCGAATGCCTTCTT
This sequence comes from Neotoma lepida, assembly GCA_001675575.1. NCBI lineage: Eukaryota > Metazoa > Chordata > Mammalia > Rodentia > Cricetidae > Neotoma > Neotoma lepida. Next base: position 23,023 of record LZPO01087387.1, on the reverse strand, counting down.
CTGGCCTCCATGGATACCAGGCATATATGTGGTGAACTGACATACATGTACTCAAAACACCCATACACACAAAATAATGATAAATAATAAAGATGCAAATAATGTTTTAAAAGATACATACGATGGCAGACTGATAGAGTGAACGTGCCTATCAGCCTAGCACTAAGGAGTAAAGAGGAGGGGGCAGAAGTTCAAGGTCATCCTCAGCTCCCCAATGACTCCAAGGCCAACCTGGGCTACATGAGATCAGGTTTTAAAAACATAAAACAAAAAAGAGATGCAAGAGCCAAAAATATTTCCAGGGTTTTACATCTAGAGTTCTTGTTTTGAATTTTATAGTTAGCATTCATGTATCTTTGATTGAAATTCAGTAAGATGTGCTAAATTATGACTTAAATCCTTAGGTAGGCTGTCCTGAGGGGATGGGGTTTGTTTTGTTTTGTTTTCAACCTTCTCTTTCTTAGAACCCAGAGTGAAAGCAGAGATTCCTGGAACTCAGGTCATATCATCACAGTTCAGTGCTCTTGAGAAAGTCTGCAGATCGGAACACTGAAGGACCCCTATCCCATGATACAAGTGAGTGGCCTATAGCAGGTGGTTCTCTTAGAACCACAAAAGCCAGTATGTGGATCTTTTAATAATTTTCAATTATAAAAGCAGCACATGATTATTGTGGAAAATTTGGCAGAAGCAAATGCAGAATGAGGCGTAGTCAAGAAAAGAGGACTGACACGGAAACAGCACAGGGGAAGGAAGGAGAAAGCAACCCATCAGCTCCCTCTCCCAGAAAGTGAAATGTCAGCTGTGGATGGTCAGAGCAGAGAGGGTGCCTGATAATGTCCTGACACACTGGTGCCACCTGCTCTTTTCCACTGCCGGTTTCACATCTTTCTGCAAGAGGCAGTGTAGCTAAAGGGAGGGAGTGGCAGAAGTTGTGTCCAAGAGTACAGGCTCTGGAACAGACTGCCTGGTTCCCGTCCTGGCTCAGCATCTCACTAAGCTGTGTAACCGTAAGGAGTCCACTCAGCCTGTTATTGCAATTTCCTGTCTATAAAAAATTAGAGATAAGAATGGAAAATTGCTTATTATAGTGACTGGCCTAAAGAATAATCTGTATCAGGAGTCAGTATACTTTTTCTATAGCGTCATAATAAATATCTAGGTCTTGTCACTACTGTTTAATACTGCTGTCAAAAAAAGCCATGAAAATCAACATGACTGTCTTCCAATAAAATATTATATGCTGAATTTGAATTTCATAGAATTTTCACAGATCATTAAATGTTTTCAGATCCTTTTTCAACCTTTGAAAAACAACAACAAAATATATTAGCTTATAGGCTGTAACAAAGTTGTGGCCTGGGCCTTTGGGTCATCGTCTGCTAAACTGTCTGTACACTCAGTAGGCATTACTGTGATGTCTGTAATACCCGTCTGCACATGTTCATGCTTGTGTGGTGTGCTCACTTATGTCCATGCACACACAAGGCAGTGAAGGCCTGAGGGGGATCTCAGGAATCTCCCTCGAGGCTAACCCCATTAGCCTCCGAGTGGAGGGCACCTGTACACACATGGTGCATACACCGAAACAAGCACGCACACACACACATACACACACACACACACACACACACACACACACACACACATAAAAATAATAAACAAATCTTTTAAAAATAGAAGGAGGCAAACCCAGAGCTTTCCCCCTATGGCTCGTCTCACTAGATGGCTTGCTCTGGAGATCTCCATCTCTGCTTTCTGATGGTGGAATTTGAGGAGGCACTCTCCCGGGATTGCCTAGGTTCTAGGGATCACAACTTGAGTTTTCTTACTTGCACAAGTGCTTTAATGTCCAAGTCATCATTTCTTTGTAGCAGGCTTTCTTGGACCACCAGCCTCAAATCACGACACGGAAACTTATTATTAATTATGAATGCTCAGCTTTAGCTTAGGCTTGTTTCTAGCCTAATTTTTTTCTTAACTTAAATTAACCCATTTTTATTAATCTATGTGCTGCCTTGAGGCTCGTTTACCTCATCTATGTACTGTCCATCCTGCTTTTCCTGCTTCCTCTGTGTCTGGCTGGCTGGGCCCTGGCTGGCTGACTCCCTGTTTCTCTCTGTCTGCCAGCCCTGTCTAGTCCTCCTTTGCCTAGCTATTGGCCATTTAGCTTCAAGGTGAAACAGCAAGACATCTTTACATAGTTAAACAAATGCAGCATAAACAAATGCAACACATCTTTACATAGTTAAACAAATATTCTCTTCCACAGCATTTCCCAAGTCCTATGGATTTTCTTAATAACCATCTAGAACAAGACTGGTTGTTCTAAAATTTACTCACTCTTCCGTGGTTAGAATGTAGGCTATTTCCAGTTCTCACACCAGGAATCATCATCTAATGAACAGCCACACAGTGAAGTCTTTGTACATGGAAGTTGACACCCATACCACAAATGTATGTAACTGTGGCAATCAAAATGGCACACAGAACATCTAGAAACTAACAGACTGAATAAGTAGCAGCAAAAACTAATTTCAGACAACTTAAAGAAAATTGAACAGACAATACATATTCATACACACGGAATTTACATTGATAACATTCTAAGACCTTTGCAAATATGATGAAATTCAGTCCTCAATACAACCATAGCGGGCCAGAGACCTGGTATACAGTTAGTAAAGTCCTTGCTGCACAAACATGAGAACAGGAGTTCAATACCTCAAACCCCTGTTAAAAAAGAAGCCCAGTGTCGCCAGGCGGTGGTGGCACACGCCTTCAATCCCAGCACTTACTTAAGAGGCAGAAGCAGGCGGATCTCCACAGAGCTAGTTCCAGGACAGCCAGGGCTACAGGGAGAAATCCTGTCT
>LZPO01087387.1:0-12582 GCA_001675575.1 Neotoma lepida | reverse complement strand
TTCTTTTTAGTAATAAACTAGAATGAAAATGTGGTATTCAGCTTAAGTATTTCTAGATGTGTTTGGTTCTAGGCAAAGGAGGATTATAGTAAGCTGTTTATTGAATCTGTTGTAAGTGTCTAACATATGCTTCTGTTACTCAACAGGGTGTACCCTTTATGTAGTCTGGGCCACTCTCTACCGATGTGCCTTGGATATAATGATCTGGAACTCGGTGTTCTTGGGTATCAATATTTTGCATCTTTCATATCTTTTATACAAGAAAAGACCGGTAATTACTAAAATTTTTAATAAGAAAGTGACTTTAAATATGAAAGNTTTTTTAAAGTACTTTATTCAGACTTGCAAGTGAGCAGCTGACAGCCTTAGTCCCTCTCACATATTCTGACTATTGAGCTTTCTTTGTAAATGCCTAAGAGAAAAGTGTTTGAAATCTGTGAAATTTGTTTAACAAATGAATTTTCCGAACTTTGACTTGCTAGAGCATGAACACATGACTAATACTGTCTTTTTTTTTTTTAGGCATATTATGTGATAATTTCCTGGTCTGCTGATACTCAGTTATCACTTGGAAATATCTTTGCTTAATTATAAAATTACTGATAAGCAATTTCCATTTCATACTAATGATTTGCAGATAGCTCATTCTATTTTCATAGTATAATGGCTATTATCTTTCTTGAGCCTGAAATATTCATGTAAAGAAATCAGCACTTTTGGTGGATATTTACCAGAATATCAATACTTACGTTTTTACTTTCAACACTGGCTTCTCTTACAATATCTTCTTAGTAATACCTAAACCAAAATAGAGCAAGCCTAAGTGCAGCGGATCACACCTGTGATCCCAGCACTTATGGAGTAGGTGGAGTGACAGTTCAAGGCCAGCCTGCTCTACATGGTGAGTGACAGTTCAAGACTAGCCTGGTCTACGTAGTGAGTTTGAAGTTAGCTTGGAGCTGTGAATGAGGTCCCATCTTAAAAAGAAAACAACAACCACCACCAAACATAACCTCCAAGAACATTAAAAAAAAAAAACAAAGTAGAAAGCAGCTGGGTTCACAGAAATCACTTTATACGTGATCTCTGACTGTCTTAAGTACAAGCATTCAGTCACTCAAGGCTGTAATGTTCATCTTAGCTCTGTTTTTAATGTAGAAAACTATTAGAAAATAGGACATTTCACACAGAAATTCAGATGATATCTACATTGTGAGTACTCTACTGTTCCATAACCTCCTCACACAAAGCTGGTCAGTTTGGGCTGCTTGTCTGTACTGGTCAGTTTTTTTCTGGGTTAAGCTGTGTGATGAATGAGATCTCAGTGATACAGAACAGCCGTGGCCTTTTCTTCTCGCCCACCTTACCTGTTGACTGGCATCACTGAATCTATCTTACGTTTCGGGGTCTCTGCTAAAGCAGAAAATTCTCTTCGGACTTTGCTTCTCGTGGTAGAGGGGACCATACAAAAGTTAGAAAAACATTCATCTGCTCAAGGGGCTGGAAGTGGTGTGGTGGCTAAGAGCACTGGCTGCTCTTGCAGAGGACCTGGGTTTAGTTCCCAGACCCACATAGTGGCTCACAACCATCTAGAACTCAATTCCAGGGGACCTAATGCCCTCTTCTGGTCTCCATGGGCACTGATTGCACATATTGCAGACCAAATACCCATACATAAAATTAAAAAGCAAACAAAATATCGTTTCTGTAAAAAAAAAAAAATCTGTGTCACTTCTGCTCGTTATTTCTTTGGCCAAAGCCAGTGGCATGGCCGAGCCTGCTAATGTTGGAGACAGAGCAGAGTAATTCTCTTACGGGACAGTAAACAACTGGAAGCAATAATGTAGTCGAATACACTAACGGTTGTAGCCCTGTGCACAGTGAAGATGCTCAGAGAAACTTTTGACAAACAGATGCTTCCAGAGAAGAGACTTCAGACAACTTCATGAAGAAACTGAGTCTGGAGCTGAGATGTAAAGGAAGGAGAGGGCCTGGATGCACGTCACCAGACTGGGACAGGTCCTATGTCCATCACTGTGCCACAGTAGATATNGTGTGGGCTGGAAGTGGGACAGATTTGTGAAGGAATGAATGCTCACTACTAGAGCTGTGGGGCAGAGGAGGTAGGAACTGCAATAATGAGGATGACAGTTCTTAGATATTAGAGCCTTTTCTGGAAACTCAAATTCACAGCCCCTGAGTTACCAATGTGATTGAAGCACGAGAAAGAACTCTCGCATCTGGGCTCTAGTTTGTTGTGTTTGGTTTTTTTCTCTATCACTTAAATAAATAAAGATGATTCTTCATCAAAATGAAATGGGGACAGACTNGAGTGACGTCAGGTGGAGGCAGCTTTTGTGCTCCAGCTCTGCAGGTTTCATTGTGTTTCACCTGAGCTTTCACTGAGACAAGAGTTCATTCACAGTACAGTACAATTTTCCATGCACCCAATTATGGTGGCTTCCAGACACTGCATGCCCTGGGCCTGAGAGACTCTGACAAGGGACGCTTAAGACAGTCACTGTGTGACTGTACTGCTGCTATGGACACTGTACTGCTGCTGTCCATAGCCAGCCTTACTCATCAGAGGAATCTCAGTGCTGCGAGGCTTAGGCTGGGATGAGACACCATGCCAGAGCTCTCTACCTCCTTTCTTCCTTTGCTTGCAAATATGTAAATGTGAGGCAATGATTGCATCTGTGAGTGTTGGCTTTCCTGCCTTGATGCATTAAATAATTACATGGAGGTAAAATGCTATGTACTGTTATGTACTGTGTTATGTACTGCTGCTAAGGTTAGGAAGGTATGTGTTTTGACAAAATCCAAAAATTCGGACATTGCTTCNTGATCAGCAGAAAGATGTGACCATTAGAGCCATCTCAGCCTTTCCCAATAGAGTATAAATTACACCACTACTAACTCTCTAAGACCCCACTGACCATGTATAGCAAGCCACTGGTGTGTATCATAGATTTTTTTTATTCTTAAATCTATATCCCATCCTCAAGAGCCTTGTGTTTGGGGACTGCAGGACNTTGGCTTCACTGTTTTTCAGGTCAAGATCGAAAAGGAACTGGGTGGTGTCTACCACCGATTGTTTGAACCACTCCGTGTCCCTCCTGATTTGTTTAGAAGGTTAACTGGACAGTTTTGTATGATACAGACCTTAAAAAAGGGCGAGACTTACGCCACCGAGGATAAAACCTCAGTTGACGATCGTCTTAGTATTCTCCTAAAGGGGAGGTAAGTGTTACATGGAACTAGGAATCCCAGGTTGCCTTCCATCTTTTATAGCCTCTAGGAAGGAATACATACATGGAAATGTTGCCAGCTAATGGAGGAAGTAGTGGCTGTGTGTTGGTGAAGGTCATTTTGCAACTGAAATTTGGGCTGCTGTGGAGCAGTGTGCCAAAACTAGCATGGTCCTAAATCATATTGATACCAAAATTTTCTACAGTGAATACTTTTTTAACCATGTTTACTTTTTGCTTGAAGTTAATGAGTCAAAATTGAAATAGGTTTAAATTAAATTCAAGAAGCTTATGCAAGAAGCTTATGTTTGTTTTTTGAATATCACAATATATATGGATGGTCACCGATGTTGCATGGGTATAATAATTACTGTGTTCATTTGATGGTGATTTTAGATGAGGTCTCAGACTCCTGCGCTCACGTGACTCTGTGGCTTCAGCCTCCTAAGTAACTGGATGTGTGGATGTTTGTCACTGTGCCTGCCTTGAAACATGGTTATTAACAGCATCCCTTTTCCCCTCAGAAGTCTGTAATGTACAAATTATATATTCATTCCAACTGTAAGAGTGACAATGATGGTAACCGTGGTCTGCATTAATAATGTATGCTGTTGCTTTTCTTATGTCATTTCTAAATATGTTTGTGCTTCTGGAAGTGCTTTAAGTTGTGTCCATTACTTGTGGAATCTTTAAAAATAGTGCAAATACATTACTATAATATTTCAGTGATAAAAAGAATGATTTTTATTTTGTGAAGTATTGTATGTTTGTTAACATTTTGACTTGTTACCAGAATGAAGGTCTCCTATCGAGGACATTTTCTGCATAACATCTACCCCTGTGCCTTTATCGATTCCCCAGAATTCAGATCAACCCAGATGCACAAAGGAGAAAAGTTCCAGGTATGATTTGGCTTTGAAGATTAAAACTATTTTATATCTCATTCAAATCAAGTGAAATGGGAAAGTGACCATGATTTCTTTTTAAAACAGAATAGCTACATTGGTATACATAGTATAATGTGATAAACCAAAACAACAACAACCCCTACCTTTCAACAGTGCTTGTGTGCATACAACTGGGGCTGGAACAGTGCTTGTGCACACACAACTGGAGCTGGAGCAGTGCTTGTNTGCACACAACTGGGGCTGGAGCAGTGCTTGTGCACACACAACTGGGGCTGGAACAGTGCTTGTGCACACACAACTGGGGCTGGAACAGTGCTTGTGCGCACACAACTGGGGCTGGAACAGTGCTTGTGCACACACAACTGGGGCTGGAACAGTGCTTGTGCACACACAACGGGGGCTGGAACAGTGCTTGTGCACACACAACGGGGGCTGGAACAGTGCTTGTGTGCACACAACGAGGTAGGATAGTGCTTGTGTGCACACAACTGGAGGTGGAACAGTGCTTGTGCACACATAACTTGCGGGTGGGGGGTCTAGAAAGCTGTGCTCTAATCTCACGTGGCACTAACACTATTATTTCTGGGGTGTGAGTTTGCTTGCTTGCCGTTTCATTTTTCAAAAAATTTTGGTCTTTTAAATTTCTTAATATTTCCATTAAAAATTTATTATCTGGGGTGTCTGGGTAAGAGCANTGGCTGTTCTTCTAGAGGACCTGGGTTCGTTTCCCAGCATCCACATGGCAGCTCACAATCTTCTGTGACTCCAGCCCCTGAGGATCCAATGCCCCCTTCTGGAATTTGTGAATTCACATAAAATAACAATAAATGCAATCTTTTTAAAAAAATCAATTTTATTATGAGAAAAATTATATCACTTGTAGATAATTCATGTTCCTAAACACATCATTGATTACCCTTATTAGGAGAAACAGAAAACTGGCTTTACTCCAGAGAACTTACTGGAAAAAAACCCTCCAGTGACTTCATTCTTTTGTAGGTAGTGGCCATGTTGAAAGGCAAAGAGGAAATTCCTCATAGCATCAGCAGTTCAGATGTTGACTGTTCAGTTTAACTCTTTTCTCCATTGTAGTGCAGCTGGTTCTGGTTGTTTCTAAGTCCCCAGGACTCCTGTTGTATTTGCTATTCTTAGGAACGTAGCCAAGAACATAAGTCTCTGGGTAAATAGCAGTGAGGAGATATTCTGGGCACAGTGCATATTTAGTAGGAAGTAGAACTGAAGAGGATGTCATCACAGGAGAAAGAGGACCTGCCACCTCCCTCTCTCTCTCTCCCTCCCTCCCTTTCTCTCTCCCTCTCTCCCTCCCTCCCTTCCTCTCCCTCTCCCCCCCTTCCTCTCTCTCCTACCTGTGGATCAGGGTGTAAAGCTCTCACCTACTGCTCCAGTCCCATGGCCTGTCTGCTCCCTGCCATGACGATAATGGACTAAGCCTCTGAAACTGTAAACAAGCCCCCAGTTACATGCTTTCTAGTAGAAGAGTTTCCTTGGGCATGGCAATAGAACACTAAGACACTGATGATGCAATTCTGTTCCTGTGCTGGTCATGTTTGACATATAGGAAGAGAAAGCTGGTNCTGTACCCAACTGTTCTGTCCTTGGTACTGTGGGGGGTCGTCTGTGTCCCAGGGTGTCTGCTTCTGTTTGAGCAGTGTGTGTAACCGCCATCACCCAGGAACCAGAACAGGACCACTTCTTCTCTTTCCTCTGACCTTACAGCTGCTTCTTCCTCCTCTGTCTGTTCCACTCTTTCTTCTATGTGGTAGCAGGTGGTTTTATGTAATAACTCAGTCTCTTTATTATCCTGAAGACAGGATTCAGTTCAGGGTGGAAACTAAACCTTTGTTCCAGAAGCAAGTGATCCCCAAGGAACAGGTGTATAAATGTGTACTTCCTTTCCACTGGCCTCTAAGTTATAGTTGTAATTAAGCTAACAAAAAAGTTACTACCACTAGCAACAATTTTCCTTCTTCTTGAGGACTGAGTTTTAGTAGTTTAAACTAAACTAGTGTGAAGATTCCAAGAACATTATGAAAACTGCAGTACCATAGCTGGATGAATTACATGGATTCATCCTTGCTAATTCCAGCCAGCTTTCTTTGGCACAGGATATGGTATTTTGTGAGTTTGTGGTTTTTTGCGATTGCCAGTGGACAAAAACTATACAGCCATCAAGTCTGTGCCTATCACAGAGCCAACTTCATCAGAATAAGCCCAGGGAGATTGTGCTTTGACTGTTTACAAACCATTTCTGTTGGCAGATACTCAGTGAAAAGTAGTTGTTTATGCATGTTCTTGTAGCTGCACATCAGAGTGCCGTGCATATGGCCTTTTACTGAAGCACATTCCCGTCCTTCCCTAGAGGGCAGTCTGTTAAGGACTTATGTCCGTTGGATTAATTTGTTTGTTTAAGACAGGCCAGACGGTATCCCAGACTGGCCTTGAANTCTCTGTGTAGCCAAGGANCTTCATGGGCTTTGGATCTTCCTGCCTCTACCTCTTGGGTGTTGGGATTATGCAGTATTGGGTATCAAACCCAGGCTTCTTGCATGTTAATAAGCAAGTACTCTACCACGGAGCTACACCCTCAACCCTTTATTTTTTGTTTGTTTTTTGACAGTCTTACTATGTAGCCCAAGCTGGCCTTGAGCTCATTGTGTAGTCCAGGTTGGCCTCAAACCAGTGATAGTCCTCTTGCCTCAGTGTTCCAAGTGCTGGTATTCTAGGCATGTACCACCACTCTAGACTTTTATTTTTTTAAATTCATTCTATGGTCAGGGTGCTGATTGTACAAGAGGGGAAGAGAAAAGAACTGCAAGGCAGCATAGATCATTACCTGGTAAATACTGTAGTAATTCTAATACTACAGGCAGACTGATGATGCTAAAATCAGTTCTGAAGCTCACTGTCCTTAGTGCCTGCTGTTGAGGGACTTGCAAATTAGGCTGTCACTTAACAGCCGTTGACAGGGTCTTCAGTATCATTATTATAAAAGTAGAAGTAGTGTTTTGTGTTTGGGTTTCTTTTTATTGAGTGAGCATTTCTGATAAACATTTTTCTTTTCTTTTCTTCNTTTTTGTAGCCCAGGCTGGCCTCAAACTCACAGAGATCTTCCTGCCTCTGCCTCCCAAGTGCTGGGATTAAAGGCGTGTGCCACCACCACCCGGCAACATTTTTCTTCTTATTCCACCTCAGGCTGCTGCTTTCCCATAGTCAGTCACATGCTATGGCGCTGTGAAACCTGAAAGTCAGTCTGAGGGAGAAGTCTTAGAAATGAGTGTCCCTGCTCTTGGGAAATAAATGAGCATTGAATTTTAACTGATATTTAAAGAAAACAGCACCTTCTGGCTGGAGAGATGGCGCTGAGGTTAAAAGCAATTTCTAGTACCTACGTGGCCGCTCACGATGGCCTGTAGCTCAAGTTCCAGAGATCTGACACCCTCTTCTGGCTTCTATAGCACCAGGCACAGTGGCGCACAGACATATATATGGGCAAAACAGCCATATTCTTAAAACAAGGATCTTGTTTTTTGAAAAAAAAATTAATATTAACTTATTTTGTTGTGTGTATGTATGTGGTATGTGTGCAGGTGTGCATCCCTGTGTGTATGCACAGAGGCCCCATTGTGCTGTTCTCTGCCATTCTCTCTTGTTCTTTAGGACAGGATCTCCCACTTAACCTGGAGCTAGACTGGTGGCCAACAAGCTCCAGTGATCCTCCTGTTTCTGCTTTCCATAGTGCTGGGGTTACCAGCATCTGGGGCCACACCCAGCTTTTTATGTGGACACTGTTATTTGAACTCTGTTTTTATGCTTACATGGCCAGCACTCCTACCACTGACCACTCCTCCACCTGCCCCATCTCCCTCTATTAGATAGCATCTTACTATGGAGCTCAGCCTGGCCTGGTACTTCCTGGGTAGCCCAGGCTGGCTCCAAACTTATTGTCCTGCTTTAGCTGCTTGAGTATTATGATTCCAGGCATAGGGTACCATGCCTGGCACCTCTTGGATCTTGTCTTTTTAAAAGATTTTTATGGGGTATGGTTGTGTCTGTGTGTGCACATGCACCATGTGAATGCCCCTGGAGGTCAGGAGGGTATCACACATCCCAGAACTGAAGTCACAGATGTGGGTCATGGGAACTGAACTCAGGTCTTTTCGAAGAGCAACAGGCTTTCTTAATCATTAAGCCATCGCTTCAGCCCTGGAACTTGTCTTTCTTATTGACCATTGTAACTTCAATGTCTTGGGTGGTATTTGGCATACTGTACACTGATGAAGAGTGTGACTTGGTGTTTTGTGGAGTCTCAAAATCTGCATTTCCTAAATTGAGATGTTCTTGGTTTTCACAAAGCCTCTTCTGATATAATAAATGCAAACTTTATTTTTCTGGCAACATTTCTGGCCACTTTTGGAAGTAACTAATTAATCTAATTTTTCAAAGCTCCAACTTCAGCCTGTTGGTATAATGGTCCCAGGAAGCTGGGGTTTTTCATTTTTTTTTCTCTTGGTAGACCTAAATCCTCCTTTGACATCTGAGAAGAAAGCTCTTTTGGAAATATTTGCTCTGAGGCCCAGATAAGACTTCATGTCAATTTAATTAGCTTTTACCAATCTCCAGCTGGGACAGGCACTGGTCTAATGCTGAGGATGTAAAATGGACTTGACTGTCAACAGTGTCTGCTTGTGTCAACTCCTTTTTGTGAGTGTGAGTAGAGCACCACTCTGTGATGAAGCCAGGCATTCAGACCTGAAGGCGCATGGTCTCTACCATCAGTGTGCTCAGGAGTCCACACATATATGTCAAGGATGAGTTTGGCCTTTAGTATGTGAGTATCATCATGAGGAAAGTGATAGCATTCTGAGTGTTGAAGAGCATTTGCATGGTAGGAGGGGCTTCTAGATCCTGAGCCCTGATAGCATGGAGACTGGGATTAGAGAATTGCTTGAGCTCTAGTGCTGTGACATGCCCACCCCTGATTTCCCATGTTGCACTGCTTACATGGGAGGGTATGGTTTCTCAGTTCCAGGCTAGTTTGAGGACCCAGCTCAGTAGGCTACCTTGGAGCTTGCCTTGAAACCCATGGCAGAAAGTCGCTNACCAGCTGTTCTCATCAGTAGCTTACCTGAGCCTTTGAATTTTTCTCAGTGTATATTTATGAGTTATCTGGGTAAAAGGTTTTTCATATACAACTTGCTTTACAGGTCTAATCTCAGGTGCTGGTGGTGTAGCTCAGTGGCAGGCAGCTAGCTCAGTGTAGAACATTATAGCTCAGTGACAGGCAGCTAGCTCAGTGTAGAACATTGTAGCTCAATGGCAGGCAGCTTGTGCAGTGTAGAACATTGTAGCTCAATGGTAGGCAGCTGGCTCAGTGGTAGAACATTTACAAGTTTGAGTCCCAGAGCCAGCCCAGAGCCAACACCCTCTCTTTCCCTCCTGAGTTCATTTGCATGAAGGTGTATCTTTAAACTTCATTTTAAACAACAACCGGTAAAGATATATTTTACCATAAATAATATATCCCATTGCAACATCCACAGCAGTATTGACAGGATGGCCATTCTTTTGTCCTGAGACCACACATACCAAAGCAATAAATCTCATGAGAAGTTGCCTGGATTTAGTCTACTGATTTTTATGTCTTTAAACATAATTCTATATAGTGTGTTAGGTTATAACTAATTTGATAAATATATCAATGATGGTGTCTGCTTGTGTTCTGTCAATTTAATAAACTCATCCTAATTCATGTATGTTGATGTACTTTTTGCTAGTGTGTCTGTTTCCTCAACAGGTCACCATTGTTGCAGATGATAACTGCAGGTTTTTATGCTGGTCAAGAGAAAGACTGACTTACTTTCTGGAGTCAGAGCCTTTTCTGTATGAAATTTTTAGGTATCTTATAGGAAAAGACATAACAAATAAGCTCTACTCACTGAATGATCCTACCTTAAATGATAAAGTAAGTCCCTTTCTGATTCTTTTGATTAAATAAATATGTGTTTTCCTGAACTTTTGTTAAGTATTCAAAACTTCAGAGGGGATATTTGTAATGGAGAGACTCTTAGCAAGTCCTTTCTTGAAGGCAAGAAGTATTTTGTAATTATTACCATTGCCATAGCTCGGTCTGTTAAGGACCACATTTATGGGTTGGAGTGCTGTCCTTCCCAAAAGTCTTCTTTGCAGACGAAGGAGGATGGGAGGGAGTGGGCATGGAGAAGGCATGACAAGGCAGGACTGCAAGAAGTAAGACTAAGAGTTGGCATTTAGCCTTGGTGTCCTCTACACCTCCCAGAAAGCCAGAGACCAGAGAAGATGGACAGAGCCTTAGGCAGCGTAGNTTTCTGCATTTGTCTAGAAGGAAATTAAAACAATTACAGATGAGGACTTTTAAAACATTCTTCCTGTGACACGGACTGCCTACCAGGAACACTGGATGTGATGTTCCTCTTAGGTTACCCTGTCCAGGTGCTTCTCACTGTAAGTTAGGGCTAGGGCTGAGGCACAGCTGGAGAGTGCTTGCCTGTTACGCATGAGACCTTGGGTTTGATCCTTAGCACTGCAAAAGAGAAGCAGTTGTGCTTACTATTTCAGATTACTAAGTAGATTATTCATATTTATAAGTTTTAGATAATATATTTAAAGGGATGGCTAATAGTAACCACAATAGACATTTCTAGAGCACTTACTACCTTTTCCTTTTAGCACTAACTTGTAACCCCTTATGGGGATGTCTGAGTCACTGCTGTAAACCTCAGGCATCTGGTAACTTTGCTTTGCAGAACGTTAAGAAGTTGGAGCCGCAGATGAGCCTGTGCACACAAATCACCATGCTGGAGATGAGGAACAGCATCACCAGCTCCAGTGACTGTGAGGACGGCCTCCACCACTTTCTGCGGAGCTCCTCCAGCACATCTTCTCTCCGTGAGTCCCCTCAACACTGATAGATGTCACCAGAACATCGTCATCAGCTACATTACTTTGCAAGCCACTACTTGGTAGCCTAGAGGAACTACTGCCCCTGTGTTTGATGTAGTCCGCAGTCTAGCTTCAGTACCCTTCTTTCTGCTTCTGGAACTGCTCACTTACGTTCTGGCCCACTGGCATGGTGTGCAAGGGCCTGTGTGCTTGGGTGACTGCTGGGCATTGTGCTTCTCAGAGTTTTAGCTCTAGTGAAAGACAGATGTAGCAGTGTGGGAGTTTATGAGCGGCTGACTGNGGCTGCTCATCCCAGTGTGCACCTGAGACTTAAAAGTGAGCAGGCATCAGGGTATTCTTGAAGATGGCCACTCAGCACCCGTGCGAGTTACATCCACACACCACTAACAAGTAAGTTCTCAAGACTCTCCTATATGCTTTATGCCATTATAGATGACATAAGTCACACAGATGTTCAAAATTACTAAAATAAAAGAAACTAAATTATTTTAAGAATTCACTGATTGAAATATAAGAATTAGTTTGAAAGTAGGAGAGCTTTGGATCACTTAATATGAAACTGCATAAAAGCAGGCAAATTTTTCCATTGCATAACTTAAAACTATTCAAATGTCCAACTATGCTCCTAAACAAAGACACTAAAATTCAAATGCTCATTCACCGCTGTCTGTGTAAATGATCATGTGACTTTGCATTCTTTACATGAACTGGATTAGCATTCTAAATATTGCACAGTGAGAAAAGGTTGAAATTTACAAGCCATATAATTGGCATTTGGGAGAGGCAGAATTTCATTCATCTCTTCCCTTGTAGGGTTTTCTTCTGAGTTGGCCTGAGAATTAAATTGACACAAGACAGATTAACAAGAAAAAATAAATGAATCATAGAAATTTCAGGTGGCATGGAAAGACCCAAAAAAGCAGGTAGGGTCAGATGCGTGTATGTACCAATTGGAACAAAGATAGGGTAGTGAAGCAACTGAGTTAGGGGAAAAGTCAAACATAATNGTTATTTACGTGAGGTTTGCACAGAATCCTGACCCAGTGTCCTGTCCTTGATAAAGAATGCTGCTTTCCTTCTGGCATAGGGAAGGCCTCTTTTTCCTGAGACCTTGTCTGCTTGACAAAAACAGGAGAAAAGACAGAGTGAGCTGTTTAAGGTGTTTTTAACTAAAAACAGTCAGTATTCTATGCACAGCTTCGACTCCTTTAGATAGAAGCTTCCAAACCAAAGTCTAGATAGAAATGTGCTGCAGACCTAAAGGGGACTTCAAGGGTAACACACATGAGAAATTAAAGATGGCTGTGTTTTATTCCAATGCTGCTTAATTTAGAGTGTCAAATGAGACTCTTGAGAAGCTGAGTGTTGCTTGTGCCAGGCCCTCCCTATTCCAGGACCTGGCCAGGGAGAGCACTTGTTGAGCAGGTGCCATGGCTGTGGCAGGGGGAAAACAGTACTACAGG
>LZPO01087386.1:87808-100134 GCA_001675575.1 Neotoma lepida | reverse complement strand
GGCTTTACCAGTCTACAGGCATGTTGCTCCTTCCGCGGCAGCTGGCGTCTCCTGACTCAACCTTCCTCTTCCCAGAATTCTCCTTGTTTGTTTATCCCGCCTATACTTCCTGCCTGGCTACTGGCCAATCAGCATTTTATTTACAATCAATCAGAGCAACACATATTCACAGCATACAGAACAATGTCTCCATCAACCTTTAGTTGTTTTCTCCGCTCCATCTACTGTGATTTCATAGGCTCTTCTCTTAATCATGCCAAATTCTCAAGTATCTAGTCATCCTCACTTACCGTTTCCTATTTGTTGACATTTGAAAGTAGTGTTTTGTCCACCCGAACCTCTAACTTTTTCTTCTGCTTGGTCAAGTCTATGGGTGATGGATAGGCTTGTGGGGGCTGTAGGTTTAAGAGTGAGGCACCGAGTGCAGTCTCCCACGCTACCCAGTTTATCTGTTGGGTGAAGCTTCTGCTGCCAGATGTGCCAATAGGGAGTCGCATAGCTGCAGCTGTGTTTAACTTGTCTCCTTATTCCTCCGTTCTCTTTCTTGATACTTTCCACTGTTCTGTCACTACCTGTGTGAATTTCCAAAGCTCTTCCCTTCTCTCTTTCTTATAGGAATTCTTCTCCTTAACCAGGTAGCATGAAAAAAAGTTTCTCCCCTGTAGCCTTTCACAAGAAACTCCTTACAATCAATTTCTTCGAGNAACACAAGACTCTCATATTAATTATTATCTCTATATGAAAAGAAAAAAATTCAGTGAAGTCTATTCATCAATTAAACGGCACTAATCAGTTAACAGTGGTTCTGAACATGTGGGTCATGACCCATCCAGGAACATACCAGTTATCCTGCATATCAGATATTTATATTACAATTCATAACAATAGCAAAATTACAGTTATAAAGTAGCAACAAAGTAATTTTATGGTTGAGGGTCACAACAACATGAGGAACTGTATTAAAGGGTCACTGCATTGAAACCACTGAGTTACTATATAAAAAGAAAATACAATATCCAGTTTATCTTAGTGACAAATGAACTGCTTACAAATCTCTGTCTTGGAACTGTTCACTGGAAGATCATTGAAAAAAGACCCAAAGCAAATCTTCCTGCACTGTTGTGGCTTGCTCTTACATCTTATAGCCCCCTATGAATGTGAAGGATTTCTCCAGTATATGCTTGGGGTATATATCGTTTTCCTTATGTTTATCAACATAAAAGATTATTACAATTCTGTTATACTCATTTGTNTGTTAATAACTTAAATTGCATTAGGGATTTCCTTTTCAATTAAATTTTCTCCCCTGTACATTTCAAACACCAGGAGGGGAAGTAGCAGCTAAAGAAAGAGTCGTTAGCCATAGCTATCACTATGTGTTCCCTTAGCCCACGGTCTTGGATGTCTCTCCCACCTCTGTGCCTTAAAGATGAATCAAGACAGTTTTGTATTTATAATATGATGTTCTATTTTAGGCTTGTATCTAGATGAGGTTCTTCAAATTTGTGGCCTGGAGAGGTGGCTCTGTGTGGGTCCAGGTTCAATTCCCAGCACCAACAGCTCGCAACTGTTTATAAGTCCAGCCCTCTTCTGGCCTCCACAGGTACTAGGCATGAAAGTGNTGCACAGACATATATGCAGTCAAGACACCCCTTCACATAAAATAAAAAGATTTTTTTCACTCTGTTGTCATAGTGCTCCAGCAGACAGCTAACTCCTCAGGGAATCAAGCTTGTGGTTTCCCATGCCTTTTGAGGTTTGAAAAGTTCAAGTCTATTTGGTCCTTTAGTTGTGTTTTCAAACATTGGTTGAAATGTCAAAACTCTCTTCTTGAGTCAAATGATGAAAAATGGAATGGATTGTCTCTTAAATGAGCTCTTGTAGGCATTCATGCAAAATTCTAATGAAACTCATGTAAGATGCAAAGCAATTTAAATCATTTAAGACAATTTTCAAAATTTTAAATAAACCTTTTATTATGGAGTAGTTTTAAATTTTGAGAGAAACCACAAATGGGTTGTGGAAGCATCCTCATCTTAACAACGTATTCGTGTATACAAGAATGCATCAATATTTGTATATTGTTATTAACTGAAGTTCATACTTCTTTTTTTTCTGTTTTAGATTTTTCTGGTGTCCTTTTTGATGACATTTAGTGACCATGTTTCCCTAGGCTCCTCTCAGCAGTGACAGGTTTTCAGGCTTTGCCTGTTGTAGATGACTATGACATTTCTGAGGGGTACTTGTCAGATAGTCTATAGATTGTCAGGTGTGTTTCTCATGATTAGGCTATGATTATGGGTTTTGAGGAAGAAAGCCATAAAGTAAAAGGGCCACCCACAGCATATCCTATCAAATCAAGCTTCNTGCTGGTCTTGACCACCCAGCTGAGCCAGTGCCTGCCAGGTTTCTGCACGTTAAGAACCCATTAGCTCTCCCCACAGTGCACTCTTTGGAACGACACTTCATATACTCTGTACTCGAGGCATGAATTGAAGCGCCTCCTCCTTGGGAACAGAGGGGCTATGTAAATCATCAGAAAATATGCATGGGAAATTCTCCGATTTCTCTCATTCATTTACCTAATCATTTATTTCATTCAGTATGGACTTATGCATATTCATTTATACTTGGGCTGTATTAATCCTGTTTCTTAAATAGCTCTAGTTTTGTCTACAGAGAGCTCTTTCGCTTGGCTCCTGTTTTCCCAGGCATACCTTTTATTATGCATATTATTGCATTACTTTTAGTTTTGATTCTTCAGTTGAAATATGATTTTTAAAAGAGCAATGTTAGAACAATGTTTAGTGTATACATATATATGTATGTATAGTGTGTATATATTGCGTATGCACATATAATGTGTACATATGTTATGGAATCCCAATTAGCTATCCTATGCATTCCAAAGTTATTGATAAAATTTCTAGACAGTAAAGGTTTCTAAAAATATTTGCTTTGATGTTTATTTGTTTGTGAAACACTAAAGATCAATGGAGTAGAAACAGTCAACTCACTAATTAGCATAAGGCATGAATCAGGAAGTTTTCAATCTTTTTGCTTTTCTTTTCGGAGGCAATGTCACCAATGCCATTCCCTGAGCAGTCAAGCTTTGTTTGGTTGTTTTTCTATTTTCATTTTGAAATGGAGTCTCTTGTAGCCCAANCTGGCTTTGAACTTGCTTTGTACTCCAGGATGACTTTGAACTTGTGCTCTGTATACCTCTACCTNCTAAAAACTGGGATGCAGGCATGCATCACCATGGAGGTTTGACTCGTTCTCCTGATTTGATCTTTCCTGTGACTCCTATCTCTGTTGCTTGGCTTTCCCCCTATCTTTTTGGCAATCATTGTTTTCTCTTCCTTGTTGTTGTCTTATGTCCCTTTAGGCTATTTTTTCATCCTCAAGCAGCAATTTCTCNGTACCGACATGGCCCTGTTTAAGATATTCTTCTTTGTTGTATGAGATAGTCTTCCCTCTGAATATATATTTGGACATACGATGTCCCTGATTTCATGCAATCCTAGATCTCATCGCTAGCAGTCCACAGCAGTACTGAGTACACAGAGATGAAGTCACAGAACCCCTGTGAAATGGCAATCAGGCACACAGTGAATGAAGGAATCTGGAATGGTTCCAGGTTCTCTGACCATCACCCACTCACTTCTTCCCTTCTCTGTCTTAGATATGACAGATATTGATAATATCCTTCAAAAGAGATTCACTGTAATGGAGGGTTTATATACACAGTGTTAGGGGAGCATTAAGGAAGTCATTTTGTGCTGCATCTTGAAAACCGATTAGAATCTCAATAATCCATGGGTATCAGTTGCTGAAGGACAGCCAGGAGCCTCCCTAGTGAGATCAAGAAGCGAGTCTTTACAGTTTAGAGCATTGTCACTTCAAGGGGAAACAGCATCTTTCATTCTCGCCCCCTCCTTGCTCCTTCATTCCCTCCCTCNGCACAGACTCTGGTATTGTCTTCACAACCCTGGGGGTGCCTCACCCCATTCTAGGACATTAGTACCAATTTCTTAAGACAGGAAGCCCCACTCACTGATATACGGTATCTTACACTGTGGAGGATGTCTCTCCTCTTCTCCGAGCAGATTGAAACAGTAATTTCTCACTTGAATGAAGAGAAGAGCAACAAAGATTACTTAAATCAGTGACTAGCTCCATTTCTCTCTTCAATTAGTCTGAGTTTAAGGAAGGAGAAATAAATTATTCCCAGAAAAATTAACTGTGTTTCAAGTGTTTGAGAGATTGGAAAGGAATAGAAAATATATCCCAAGTATGAAATTAACAGTCCACCACTGGACAAGCAAGGTTAGTACACCTGAAAGGTTCCANTTATGACACACTATAAAATTAATGACTAAATTGTCTGAAACTTCCTTCCTGCTCACCATCATATTTAATTAATCCTGAATATATTTCTGCATACACTTTTGACTCATAATAACAAAGCTATAGCAAGTTAAAAGTAGCATAGATTATTTTCTTTGCTTGAAAACCAATTGGCTTCAGAGTCATTCGTAGTTTTCCATTGTTTAGCCATTTCAGATACAGGCTACAGATAGTATGGGCATTTCTCAACGTGTTTTCCGAGTGGCCATCACATCACAATATTTGTAACACAAGGGGAAGGTTTAGCAGCTGAGACAATGCAGCTATTTGGTAGCAGTTCAAATAACAGACATGGATGGCATGCCCTCTAGGTATGNTAAGAGCTATGNGCTTTCCTTGTGTCAGTAAACTAAGGANGTTGTGTGGATCCATCCAAGCTTTCTTCTGCTATTGCAATGGTTTCTCCCATGAAGAGCCACCCCCATGGCTACTCTACATCTTCCATCTTCATCCAAGGTTGTTCTCTTTCCCCTTTACTTAGATTTTCAAGTCTTTTGTTTGNTTGGTTGNTTTTGTTTTTGTTTTTGCGAGACAGGATTTCTCTGTGTAGCCTTGGCTATGCTGGAACTCACTCTGTAGATCAGGCTGGCCTCGAACTCACAGAGATCCACTTGTCTCTGCATCCTGAGTGCTGGGATTAAAGGTGTGCGCCACCACCCGACCACCACACAGCTTGATTTTCAAGTCTTACTAGTGTGTTTTGGTTCCACCAACCAGCCAATTCTCCACAGAAGAGAAAAGCCAAAGCTGCACATCTCCCTCACCATCTACTCCCATCTGTAAAGATTTCTGTAGTCAGTCAGTTCAGTCCTGCTTTCTCGGCACATTAATTCAGTGAGCACTGTGGCTANCATACACCTAGAATGAACATCNCTGCTTGTGTCTCTGTCTCCTCACGGAAGGCTCCTTGGAAACCCATGCTGTCATGGCCCACAGTGTAAATCTCAGCTCATCTTGCCTTCCTTAAGCACAGCCACACCTTCAGACCCTCAGGGGCGTGCAGACCCAGATTCTGCTCCTTAGAGTCCCCACCAAGTGAAGTGACTGCTAGACTCNCAAATGAAGAAGCATATCTTGCTTGGAAGATGAATGTTCCGCTAACATTTTTCATATTTCTTACAATATTTTCTATAAAAGCTATAATAAATCTCAATTTTGGAAAATAGAAATACATAAAAAGAACTTCCAAATGAACAATGAGACCAATTACACTTCTGTCATACAAGTTGCTTTCTGCTCATTTTCATCAAATGTGTAGTGGCAACATCCTTTTTTTACATTATTAAAAATTATATATATTGTATATTGTCTTTTCTTGGCTCAATATTACATCATAAGCCATTGCATGCACATTAGGATGACTTCATATATTTAATAATTCTTTCTATAACTTTTAAAAAATATCCATATGTATTCTTTGCTATTGTTTGTGAGCATTTTTACACATGTAAAATTATGATAACTGCAATNTATATATGTGTGTATCATATATGTATATATATCCACCTCTATATATGTATATATATATACCTCTAAGAAGGTAGCATTACTGTTTTATAATATTATATTGAATATACTTAAGATTCTGGACAAACTTTGTAAAACTGTTTTAAGGAAGACAGCACCAGCCCAAANGATCATCTGTACCATATGAAAACACTAATGTCTGTGTGTATTTATTAATATTTAATTGAACATTTATCAACATGTTTAATTGACTATTATGTAGTAATATATTATTTATGTAGAAATACCTCATGTATTCTATATAAATATATGTAATATACAATGTAATTTAGTTGAATATTAATGCTAATTTGATTGGGAAAAATTAGCTGATTTTTAAACTGAAATTTCTATGACACACTGAAAGTTAGTCACGTTTATTATATATCTGGCCCTGTGAATTATCTACCTAGATTTTAAGGGAAGGGTATTTTTCTATTAAAATCTTGGTCATAAGCTCTTTGTATGTTAAAAATACAAACATTTATGGCTTAAATTTTTAAGTTTTTGGTATTTTTAGGTATTTTTTAAAAGTTCAGATGTTCTTTTGATTTATGATATTTTTTTATTATTTTATGCTTATCAAATCTTCATCTACATGNAATAACTATGAAATCATATTTGAGATGTTTATAGCTTAATTATTTACACATAAGTAGAATTTTCTTTAGTATATGATATTAGACAGATTTTTATACATAACCTAAGTTTTCATATCATTGATTAAGTAGCACATTTTCCACTGATGTTTGACATTTTTATCACATATATATTGAATTTTAAAAAGTATTTTTATAAAATTTCACATGCTTATTGATATGCTATAACTNTTTTTATGTATTAACAATGTATATGTCAAAATTTACATGTAGACATATTCATTAGAGCTATGAATATTGCTGTATACATGAAATGTATTTATGAGATAGCTGATAGATAAATATGTACTAATTATATATTTACTATTGTGTATGAATGTGTGTGTATGTTTTCCATTTAACTTCACTGATCTAATAATCTGCCACAGTAACAGATTGCTTTAATCACTGCATTTTTAAAACATCCGGTGAAAAAAAATAAAAACCTCCACTTTTTTCTCTCTAAATTTAAAGCAATGGTCTATCTCTTTATACAGTATAAATGTCCATGAATAAAGCTTAATATTTTTTCTACAATNTGAAGGTATGTGTTCCCAGAAGTCCCATATTAAAATCCTGACTGAGGTGATTGCATCAGAAGGTGGGGGCTTTGAGGAGAGACTATGTCTGAGGACTGAGCCTTTGTGAGTGTGGATAGTGCCTTCATGAAGGAGGCTTGAGGGGGTTCAGTCACTCATGATATAGAGGATCAGAGCACTAAGATGTCACTGTTGAAGCAGGAGGGGACCCTCAGCAGTCACAGCATCTATCAGCATCTATCTCGAACTACCAGGTGTCTGATCGTTTCTAAGTCACACAGTTTATAGTATTTTATGATATTAGTCTGAGTGGACTTAGTTTATTTCTCCTCTGTACTTTCTCCCTTACCATCGATATCTTTTAAATTCATTTATTCCATACATTAGGTAAGAAAAATTAGAATTTTTACTATAGACATTTTTGTTTTGGGGAATGTGTCTTCATTCTCTATTCTTCATATCATGCCAAACATTTTTGGTTTTTTATTTTGATTTTGTAATTTTATTCATATAGATCTAGTCTATCTTGGGCTGTTAGTGGTTGCTATTAACCTTATCTTCTAACTGGATATCTNAGACACAAAAGGAATGATTATTTATCTCATAGATATCCTGATATCTGTACTTCGTTAACTTGGAATTTCTCTGCAGCTGTTTTTATTTTGCAAAATTATGAATCTATTGAAAAATGTCACATAACAAGCATAAGCATAGTCAATATTTTTATGAAGACATATATATTATTTATTTGTTTATGTTTCCATTTCATTGATTCATTATCTATCTCTTTCAAATGTTTTATGCATACATTANTTATGATATACTGGGTTATGTTTAAAACCTTTAAGACTCTGGAATCAGCAACCATGACTTTGAGACTAGCCATCCATAGTCATCGCAGCATATTATGGAAGATTTTCCTGTTGGTCCATGTGAAGTTGCTATGATGACTGTCTTAGTTTCTTTCCCTGTTGTCTTGATGCAAGCAGCTTGTGGGAGCAAGTGTTTATTCTGACTCACAGTTCNAGAGTACAGTCCNTCATGATAGGGAAGTCAAGGTTTCAGAATCANGAAGCAGCTGTTCACATCCCATCCACAGTCAGAAATCAAAGCCCATGAACGCCTGTTGCTGCCTAGCTCCCTTTCTCCATTTCTACAGTCCAGGATCCCAGCACCAGCCACAGAGGGTATGTCTTCCTACCTCAACTGATGTAACAAATATAGCACTTCACAGGCAGGTGGTTCTAGATTCTGTTAAATGGACAACACTCATCATCNCAAAGTAAGCAAATATGTACTTTCAAGTGTGTATTCTATAGTAACATTTTGGTTCTGTTGTGTATGTATAGTTTAACATATACATTGAGTACATTTTAACTATGTATAATATACAAGTTTCTAACATTTAAAGAAAGCTGAAAATGTAGAAATTCAGTTTTCCTTACCAGCAGCCATACTTACTAATTACCCCGGATAATACTGTCATCCTGTCCTTATGTGAACTGTAGTTTCTTCTATTTTTTTTTCAAACTTGGCTGAAGTGCACCTGTTCTATCGGCCTTTGTAACTATAAGCGGGACATCTTTCATAAACACTTTTCACTGCCAGGACTGTGGGAAGTGCAAATGTCCCACCTGGCATCTGGTTTGCAATTAATTGCTGATAAAAAGAGGCACCAGCTTCATTGTTATTGTTCCAATAGTTATTTCCTCAGCCAAGAAATGCTTCTTGTTGCCGAGTCTCTCTGGGTCTGTGAGAAGAGATATNGTGAGTGGACTGCCGGTGAGTGGGGATGGGAACTTGAGTGATCAGGTTTGGNGGGATAGAGGAAGAGAGTACTGAAAGAGACTACTGGAAAGGTGGGGGCATTTTAGGGTCAGGTAGAAACCTGGCACAAGGGCATCTCCCAGGAATCTACAAGGATGACCTCAGCTAATACTCTAAGCAACAGCAGATATGTAGTCTGAACTGGCCATCTCCTATGACTAGGCAAGACTTCAAGTGAGGAATTTGGACACCAACCAAGCCACATAACATTCGACCTACAGTCTGTTCTGCCTATGGGATATGCTGGAGTAAGGGTGGCCTAGAGATTGAGGGAGTGGCCAACCAATGACTGATCTAGCCTAAAACCCATGTCAGGGGAGTAAGCCCACCCCTGACACTCCCTAGAGCAGCAGGACCCACAGGCTGGATGACCCAGAGACTTAGGATAGAGCCAAACATGTCAAATAGATAGAGCCAAAAAATGTCAATGTAATGATGCCTAATGATATTCTGCTATACTCATAGATTGGTGTCAAGCCCAACTGTCATCAGAGAGGCTTCATCCAGCAACTGATGGAAACAGATGCAGACCCACAGCCAAATATTAGGCTGAGAATGTTAGGGAACCCTGCAGAAGATAAGGAGAAAGGATTAGAGGAACTAGAGGGGCCAAGTCTACCCACAGAATCAACTCACCTGGGCTCATAGTGGCTCACAGAGAATGAACCAACAATATGTGTGTGTGTGTGTGTGTGTGTGTGTGTATGTGTGTGTAATTTGCATAGCTTGGTATTCTTGGGGGACTCCTAACAGTGGGAACAGGGGCTGTCTCTGACTCTTTTGCTGGTTTTTGGGATCCTACTCCTCATACNAGGTCATTTTGCTCAGCCTGAATACATGGGGAGGTACTTAGTCTTACTGCAACTTAATAGGCCATGTTTTGTTGATACTCGTAGGAGACCTGCCCTCTCCTAAACAGAAATGGAAGAGGAGTGAATTGGGGTAGCAGGACTGGGATGAGAGGATAGAGGGAAAACTGCAGGTCGGGATGGAAAATAAATTAAATAATTAATTAATTTTTTAAAAAAAGAAATGCTTCTTAACTCATCAAAGTTAGAGTAGATCCCATCGGAAGCTCTGCCATTAGGAGAAATTGAAAGGACTCACCATTTCATTCTCCCTCTCTGTCTATCGAGACTAGAAGCAAAATACTGACATACATTGCATCAATTCTAAACCATGAATCACGGTTCAAGGTGCAAGACTGTAGGAAGACATCTGGAGATGCTGGAATGTAGCATAAATCTTTAAAGAGATATATTCAAATTCTATAGTCAGTATTCTTATATAAAAAGATTAAATTTAAACTAGTATGCTAGCTTCCTTCATGGGTTGGTTCAATTTAATAAACACAAAAAATAATTCATATTTATCTTTGAGGTCATGTTAGTGCTTGAAACTGGTGAAGACTGAGGAATACCAAACCCGAGATTTATTGTGTGGGCTGATCTGCAGAGGTAATCTTATAGCATGGGATTTTACCTGTCTCTTATACACATCTAGATGTGTATAAGAGACAGCACCAAGTGTCATAACTTAGTTTCTCTTGGTTTAAGATCAATTTCGAGTTTGTATTAAATACGTGCTAAACCTAAATATTAGGTTTAATACTACATTGAGAATAGTTTAATACTACATTGAAAACAATTCAAACGACAAATGTTGGGGCCCAGTGTTTTATTATTTCACATGTCCATTTATTTGGTTTGGTGAACAGTCTAATTTTGTTTCTTAATCTGGAACTTTACCAACTGCTCAGTTGGTAAAGTGCTGGCCNTATATGCATGAGGAACTTAATTCAATAATCAGAACCCCTATGAAAAGCAGTGGGTAGTTTTCCTTATGTGTGTGACTGCTGTTTGCTCTACCATGCTCCAGGGTAGGCCATATACAAGAGTAGTTGGGTGTCTAAGTAGTTGAGAGGCCAAGTAGCACTTTGGTGTCTAAGCACAAATGGACACCATTGTTAGAGAGAGAGAGAGAGAGAGAGAGAGAGAGAGAGAGAGAGAGAGAGAGAGAGAGACATGAGTTTGGGTGGTTAGGAGAAGGTGTGGATCTGGATGGAGATAAGGGAGGGTGTAAATATGATCAAAACACATTGAAATTCTCAAATAATTAATAAAAATATTTTTTTAAAGATCTGGGAAAAGTGGAGCATGCTTATAATTCTAGCACTGGGAAAACAGAGACAAGACAATCACTGGAGATTGCTGACTAGTCAGTCTGATCTAATTGGTGAGTCCCAGGTTCAATAAGAGACCNTGTCTCAAAAAGCAAGGTGGATAGCTCCTGAGGCTGACCTCTGGCCTCCACGTGTTGGTACACGCATATAGATGCGTGTGCACTGACACACACACGCACACAGAGGAGAGTGTGTGTGCTAACCCAATATATGTATACCTATCACATGTACTCCGTATCCACCCCACGTCCAAATATGCTATTTATACAGACATTTCATTCTNTCAAGCNACTGCACANTGGCTCAACAGGAGCCTCNTAAGGGGTTTGCTCNAGTTATGAATGGAAAGACTGTGTATCTAAACTAAGCGAAGAACTTGTAAATGTTGTATNCCAATCTGTCACACCCCCACATTTTCACAGGTTTCTCTTTTGTGTTAGGAAAGCAGCTATACCACACTGTGAAACTTGACATTCAGGTTAAGGGCTGTAAGCATTTTAGAGGCAAAAGTTTGAAGTCATCTGTGAAGCNGTATGAGGCTTACTCTTCACTGAAATGCCATCGATAATTTTAGAATGACGTGTTTCTTTTCAGCACCAGGCCGTTCAGGATTACACACTCTGGTAGCCGTGTTCTGGGCTGACTGTGGGGAGACTTACATATTATCTCATAAGTTCATAATGAGGGAAAAGGACTTAGAGGGAACTTAAAAGTCCTCAGGAAGACAGTGCTGCAGAGTGTAATGACCACAGACGTTAGGCTTTTGTACTTATTGCGTTGAAGGAGAATTTAACTGAACTTAAACAGAGGAATAGGTTTGGAGGGGTGTGTGGACAACGGGACTGACCCTTCACTCCTGCTCAATGCTGATGCAAACTTTAAAACGCAGAGGAAAACGAAGACACACTGGTTGTGCTTGTACTTCCTGTCTATCAGCTACGTTTCATATTGCCCTGACAGATTGCCTGACAGCAGTGGCTTGAGGAAGGGTCTATTTTGGCTCACAGTGGGAGGGGACAGTCCACTGTGACAGGTAGTTATGATGACAGGAGAGTGAGGTAGCTGGTCACATTGCATGCTCAGTNGAGAAGCAGAGAGCCATGAATTCCGGTGCTCAGCTCTGTCCTTTCTAGTTACATCAAAAGGTTAACCTATGGAATGATGCCAGTCACAGTCAGGGTGGGTCCTCTCTCCCGTTAGCCTAATCTAGAAACCCCCTCACAG
>LZPO01087386.1:67360-83688 GCA_001675575.1 Neotoma lepida | reverse complement strand
TCATGATTTCCTGTTTTCTGAAACCCAAGTTCTTTTCTACCATTCCATGGAAACAGCACTCACAAACCTCATCAATGACACACTGACAACTCACANTTGAGCTTTGACCAGAGTTCATATCCAGGAGCACCTGACACTGTTAAACACATGGCTCTTCTTGGAATGAAGATCAGGTCCTTTCTTGCTTCACCTCTTGCTTGTCTTAGTCATCATCCCNTTTAGTTTTATTTGGTTCCTGTTTTGCTCCTTACCACACAGATTTTCTCTTAAGNTACCTATGTAAGCCATATTCCTTTTTTCCTGAGAAGTTTTAANCATACTCAGAGGTACAACTTTCACACTTTGCAGAAGACTCATGTCTGTCTATCTATCTATCAATCTATCTACCTACATATTTATCTATCTATCTACCTACCTACTATCTATCTATCTATCTACCTATCTATCTACCTACTTATCTATCATCTATCTATCTACCTATCTATCTACCTACTTATCTATCATCTATCTATGTATCTATCTATCTACCTACTTATTTATCTATCTACCTATCTACTATCTATCATCTATCTATCTATCTATTTATCTATCTAGAGAAATAGAGGATAGAAAATAGATTTTTGCTCTTGATTTCTAATTGCACGCTATTGATATTCCATATCAATGTTGGACAGGTAACTTGTATTCACATTTCAAATACCAACCCCATAACTGTTTCCCCATGTCCTGACTTTCATCTTCTACTTTCNTCATCCCCCAAGGAGCAAACTCACATAATATTTAATCAAACAAAGCTAAATTTTACCAACTATTTCTTTGGGAATGTTCTTAAACCTCCTAGAACTCATCATCTATAGAGGAAATAGTAATAAGGACTTCCCCCAGTGGCAGATGGCTTATATATAAGAACTCTGTGGAACATTCTTACTACAAGAATACTGGAGTTCTTGACATTGTGGTTTATTGTTTTCTAGTTTCATGATTTCTGTACCCATAACTTGCCTTAAAAAGGTATAATATGTGAATTATTCTGTCAAATTTTATACCAATTTCAAGACCCTCACATTTCTAAGTTGGGTTCTGATAGCACCTCTCACTTTTCCCCCTGCTTTGTCTTTACTGGCCCCATTGCCATTAAAAAAATTAGGCAATTTAGTAAAATCCATTAACACTTTAGTCAAAGACTCAGTCAGGATCACAGGCCCCTCCCATCCCTATCCCTAGCAGCGACTCCATTCTCTGGTTATTTTCAATGGTATCTTTTTTTTAAATCTACAGCTTTATTCTACCTGTCCCTTTGTCTAAACACCTTGTCATATTTAAAGCTCATCTTCAAAGTAGTTCCCAACAACCAGGATGTCCTGGTGGCCTCAATTTTATCAGGACAGATCACTCCATTCTCACTTCCATAGCCATTGATTTTTATTTCTCTGTATCTTGCCTTCTTACATCAATTCAATGGTTCATTTGTCCAATAAATCTTGTCACAGAGGATCTACTATCTCAGGTAGCAGGAATTGCTCAAGTGACACAAAGCTGAGCAAGCTGGGTCTAGTCGATGTCCTTATGCTATTTGAGCTCTGGAAGGCACTGCTGAGTGTTTGGAACTNTTTCTTTTCCTACAGTCCAGCTTGTTCTTCGGAAGAAATAGATGCTTATCAGATGCTCATTGATCAGTCTAGGCCAGCATTTACAACTCCTGTGGAGTCAATCTCTAGGAAGGAAGTGCCAGGCCAAAGAGTCTTTGCTCAGCAGGCTAGCTTGCCTAATCAAATTCTCCCTGAACATCCAAAGTATAAAGTGGATTTCCGTTTCTTGGGGACTTCTACCTCCTCCTTTATCCTNTGAAATCTAGTTCCATCGTGTACACCTACAAGAAAAAAACTGTTGGGAAGAACACCTATAGTCAGGCATCTGAATGAATTNCTTTGCATCAGACCTGGCCATTCCATGATNCTCTGATATAGTNCTCTNGCCANGCACTGATGAGGCTTTGAGGCAAGCTGTAAGCTTCCTTGAACTCTCAAGGGTAGGAAANAGACCCCAGTCCTTAGGCCTGGGTGAAGTCAGCCCTGACTTTGAAATCTGGATGCCTGGAGTCTTATCTTAAACTCTACTAAGTCTTTTGAAAGGAAGTGAGAAAGGAAATTGTGTGTTAGGGCTAGTAAAAATCAGAGCATGAAGTGGGTGGAGGCGGAAGGCAGGCCGTACCTTGAATCCTAGCTTTAACTTCGACAAGCCGAAGGAAGAAGCAGGCTTAGGGGCATTTGCTTTTCACAGCCTGTAAATCATGTTTGCACTCACTGGGTCAAGCCGGTTCTCCATTTCTTTTCATCTCATGTTGCAAAGTGAAATTTAAACATTTGCCGTATAAATGCTATAAGTCAAGTGTTTTTTTATACACATATACATGAGGGAAAATTCCAGAGGAGTTAATTTNAAAAATATATTAAAGTATCCCATANAGAAATCTTAAAAGATTCAGTTTCTGAGTCTTTTAAATCTATAATTCATANATTACAATAATATACAACCATGTGACTTTTAAGGGGGAAATGAACAAAGGCTATTAAAAAGTAACCATGGCCTTTTATTCCCCCCAGTTCAGTGCTTCTTTCTTCTTAAAGACAGAAGAAATTGTTTTGATCACTTGATTGTTTTGGTCTATGCTACTTTACTAATTCACTGTGAATTTCTAAATAGTAACTATTGATATGATATAAAAGAAGGTGTTTGTTTAAAATTCATTAATAGCAGAGAAATAACTCTGAAGCTATAGTCTGCAGAGGAAAAGGAACAGCTACTCCACAGCCACACAACACATTCATGGGGAAATATTTTAGCGGGGAGGAGTTTAACTTTGCCAAATGGGGGGGAGTAGTTATTGCTATTTCAACAAAACTCTTGTATGTTAGGTAGAATTAGATTCTTTTGTAATTTTATGTGGTTAATACCTGAATAAGAACCTTAAGCTTAGTAAAATGTAGAATTATCTAGCTAGCTAGCTAGCTAGCTAGCCTCTATCTATCTATCTATCTATCTATCTATCTATCTATCTATCTATCTACCTTCTATCTATCATCTATCTATATCTATATACCTATCTATCTATCTATCTATCTATCTATCTATCATCTATCTATCATCTATCTGTCATCTATCTATCATCTATCCATCTATCATTTATATAGCTATTTATTATCTATCTATCTATCATCTATCTTCTATCTATCATCTATCTATATCTATCTATCTATCTATCATCTATCTATCATCTATCTGTCATCTATCTATCATCTATCCATCTATCATTTATACAGCTATTTATTATCTATCTATCTATCTATCTATCTATCTATCTATCTATCATCTATCTATCTATCATCTATGTATCTATATATCATCTATCCATCCATCTCACCTCATCTATCTCATGTGTACAGGTGCATGCATATGTATTTATTCACATGGGTATGTGTGACTGTGTGCAGGTACTTGTGGAGGCCAGAGGTGGATATAGGATGTCTTTCTCTATCACTCTGCACCTAANGTTTTGAGATAGGCTCTTTCACTGAATATGAAGTTCATCAATCNGATGAGACAAGCTTGCCAGTGAGCTTCAAAGACCCATTAGTTTAGTTTCCGCCGCCCCCCCACAGAGCTAGGATTATAAATGCAGCCACACCTGTCCTGAGGATTCAAACTCATGTTTGTGAAACTGGTGCTCATACCTCACAGCCCTGGAACTGTCAAACTGTCTTTTAATTGATTTGATGACTTTGTGAAAATGCTTTTCCCCCCTCTAAATTCAAAGTCACATCTTGGAGAAATGAAGAAAGGAAGGCAGGGAAAGAGAGAGGGAGGGAGGGGTGAGGGAAGGAGGGATGAAGGAGGGGAAANGATGGGTGCCATTAAGTAATTTAGGAGTAATAAAAATTGACATAAACTTTGCACTAACTCTGGTTAAAGGTCTATGGTCTGGCTTGGAAACTAAAGAGCGTTTGGACTGACGCAGAGTCTAGGAAATGGGGTCTGACTCCCAAATGGCTAAGTCTGTTACTAAAATTAATTTCTTAGCACATTTGCATAAAAATGACAGCAATTAACATTTCTTGAGCACTTAGTGTATGCCAGCATTAAGTTCTCTGTGTTCATTATCATCTTTAAATCTTAGTAGCAGTCCATGCATTAGCTAACATCACCACTCCACATTGCAGAAAGACATAGGGAAAATAATTGATTTGTACACATTTGTGTGGGTCAGCTAGCTAGGAGTTCATTCCCTGNGCTTAATCCAGCAAATCTCCATGCAAAGTTTATGTCCACGTTCTTAAACTTTACCTTTGTGCACAGAAAAATGCACGTTCTGCTCAGAATTAGTAAAAATGGTCACATTTTTTTTTCGTCTTAGAAGGCCAAGGTTGCCCTTCTCTCAACCCTTTGGGGATGCTTGCCGTAGGCACAGTCATANCCCCAATAAATCTGGCCCTATTTTCATACCTTTCCTCTACAACCTTTTAAGTTATAATTGCCATCAACACTCTGTGTAAGTGNAATATGGGACCAAAGCTTTGTGCTCAGGAAGATGTAATAGTTTACTGTGATTTCTTCCCTCNCATCTTTCAACCCCATCAGCTGTTTCTGAAGCTGGGGTGCCCACTTAATGCTCTGAGCATTTTCAAATGTCGAATTGTTTACCCCAAGAGAGGAACATGTTGGTGATCCCAAGGAAGGTTGTTTGTAGAAAATATCTNGGAGTTCTCTTGTTGTCTGAATGAAAAGACCTTGGCTTCTGAACTGACTGCGATGGGTGTGAAGTGACAAGCTGATCNGAGAGTGTGCCTTTAACATTTTTGCCAGGAAAGGAAGTCTTGTAGCCCTGATTCTTAAGACATTCGTTCTTAATGCTGGGAACATTTTGCAGGTTTTCTGAAATTCCCACTGAGGGAAATGAAATGCTGCCTTAGACAGGCTGCGTTTAATGATAGAATATGCACTCAGCACATTATAGTTGCTCAATAAAGGCTTGTTGAAAGGAACTAAGCCTTACCGGTGGCTTAGTGCCAAGAAAAACATCTGTTAGGATGGTGCAAGCTTAAGTTCAGGTGCTCCCTGTGTGGCTTATTTGGGCCAGGTGTTGAGTAAAAGGACCTTGAACCTAAGTGCTACAGAGAAGAAGTGTGGAAACATTTTAAAGTTAAATCAGGCATAGTTATGTCTTCTCTCTCTTTTTTTTNAAAAATCACATTGCTAGTTTTCCATCACCCTGACAAGAAGGCCCAGAAGACAGATGCCATTTGGCAGTTTGGATCCACAGGACTCAGGACAATAAAAGTGACAAGAGACGTCTGCAAGATTCACCAGTTGGAGTGTGACAGAAATGCCTAGGGTGGGGGAGCCTGGGCTGCAAGAAACCTGTGACACTGCGATTCAAACTCCAGCTCTCATGGAACTAGACGGCACTGTTCCTATGCCAGATCTCTTTACTCCGCCTCCACAGGGATCTCCTTCCCACAAGACTTAATCACTCATTGGAGTACCACGCACACTCAAGACTCATGTGTGTGGCATTCATTAGGAGGAGAAAAACAACATAAAATAGCTCAGCGATATATCTGCTTCCCTCAGGAAGGGTGAAATGACTCCCACAGACAGGGGAGCCTTAGGGTGCAGATGATGGAAATGAGTGAGGAGGAGGAGGCAGCCAGGCCAGAGTCTCTCAGTAGGGCGGGGTGTGGATTTGNACAAACTCCTTGCCTCACCCCATCAACTTCATTACTCACCAGGGCTCCACAATGAATCCTCCTCCTCTCTTAGCTCCCTGGGAGCAGTTGGCCCACAGCACTGTAGGGGGATGTTCATAAGGTTAGGGGAGAAGAGGACCCCTGAATATTAGCTACATTTCTAATCCCTCCAGCATAAATTAAGCATAACGCTCAGTATTCCTGCTGGTCTGTTCACTGGTGTGTGGTGGCTGGATTTCTGGTAGGAACACTGACNTTTTAGCACTGTACTGGGACAAGCAGGGGCCTTTCAGGGTGTGCCTGGAGGCTCCAGTTTTTCTGAAGTTTGGCAAATAATAATAATAATAATAACTCCAGATCCTGACTCAAAATATACATAAAACTGAACTCTTGAGTTTCCAAAATCAATGGGACTTCCATTTAGGAGATGAGGAAGAGAGGACAAACCTTAAGAGTGGGAATTTGGCTGTTTTTAAAAATAAGATTGAAGTTAAACATATTTGCAAACCATCCACCCTGTTTTAGATATGCAAATAACAACAGAATCCATACATTGTCTCCAGAGTTAGCTTTTCTCAGTACAGTCTTTACTTGTAAATGCATCTTAAGATAGGTTTCCTGTCACTATCAGAGCTAAGAGATGGACCCTAGAATCCTGGACCTAAAGTAATGACATCATCCTGAAATGTCCACATGAAATCTAGAAACGCCTGACAGTCATTANTGTTGCTGCCTCNGCTTCATGCAATGATTATGACACTCTTTCCAAGGATGGGGNTGGGGGTCCTGTTTTTATTTTCAAGAGCCNTGCATTGGATCACAGCCTCTGCATAGTGGGACTCGGAGTTGGCAAGCACAACAGCATAGGCTATCCAAAGACAGCTAAGGTCAATGATAGGATCTCGCACTGAAGCTCCGTATCAGGCCATCTTCCAACATCTTCCCGAAGATAAGTGTCAGGAAGTATTGCTTATCTGTCAATTAAATTAGTTGTGGGTTACTGTGGCTGCTGCTAGCCAGCAAGGGCTCACATGCAGTTATGGGACTGGAAGGGNCCAGAGAATGATAATGAGGCTTATCTGGATAAAATCATACTGATCTGATTCAATTTCTTTCAGCAGAAAATTTATATTGAGAAGTCGGTAATTTAAGGTGCACTTGAGCACTTTGGCTTGGACATAGATCTTGCTCTCACTGGAAATAACATACCATAAATACTCTTAATGAATGTTGGAATGCAACACATTTAAAAAGAGTAGTAACAATTGTGCAATGTCAGCTCAAAGGAGTCTAAAATCACTCAGGACAGGAAGGAGGGTGGGGAGGCTTTTGAGCCAGAACTGAGGTAATATGAGGCACCTGTAGGCCATTCTGAACAGAGGACATATCATTATATTTTAAGGGCTATCTAGTAAAACAAATCATACCAACATAGCTGCAAACTTGAGAATGTTACCTCAACTTAAAAGTACCTGCTGGGCTAAAGGCTTAGAGTGAAAATCAAAGTTGTTCTGAGGCCTTTGGGGGATGAGTATCAGAGACTTTGTGGATTTATCAAATAGGGACTGCCTTCAGGATCAAAGGGACAGTTGTGTGCACTTAGGGCACACTGGTGAAGAGACCTATAGAGACACTATTTCTGTGGTTTTAATCAGCTGTTAACAGGACAAAGACTTGCTTCATAGTCCTAGGTGATGGGAGAGGATGATGACAATAAGAATTAGGGGTATATTCCCACCCCAACATACATCAGGTGGCACTACTAGCAGAATTGGGAAGTCGGAAAGAAAAAAGCTTTGCAAGGGAAAATGAAGGAGCCCAGCTCCTGGAGATGCCTTAGTGATCACAACTCAGATAATCTAACTCCAACAGGAGTTAGAAATCCAATCTTGAAACCAGGAGAGAGACCAAGATGGTAAATATAGATTTGAGAGTCAGGCACTGCCCAGATGCAATCACTGAACTGACAGATTAGATCAGAGTGTTAGGGGAATGATTGCCAGGGGATGGAAGAAAGTCAAGGACAAAGGCCCGGATGCTTTTCTTCAGGAAACAAAAATGTTGGACTTCAAAATAGTCACTGCTTTCCTAAGTGTAGGTCTGCTTTTGTGCACGTGTGTGCATGCTTCTAAAACGTTTCACAGCTGCTTGCAATACTCTTAGGACAGAGGTCATCAATACGCTACCTAGTAGGAGATAATAAATTTCCTTAGACACCTTAGAGTTTCTAAGACATCGAAGTAAGTTGTGTCTGCTGTGTGGAGGAAATGAGGGTGGTATGGTCTGTATATGTGTATGAGTGGACAATACAGATAATCGAGTTTTCCTTAGATAAAATATCTAGGTAGAGATAAGTGTGAGATCTTTCTCGGCCTATTAACAATACCATTAAGGATATCAGTGGCTGGGCACTGGTATTAGCATTTACCTGCACTATAGCTCCCTGATGTGGCTATTGTTTTCAGTTACTGGATAGATAAGCACAGGGAGCTCAAGCCACTTCAATATTTCCACATTTAAAATCTGTTACTTTACAGAAAAAGATTCTAATTACAAACGCTAAAACTGAGATCTTAATGATTATATTTATGCTTTGAGGCTTTCCTGGGTAATTAATGGGCCGCAGTGTACTAATGTCCTACTACATTTATTTATTCATTTAGGTATTGCTCAATTTAATTATTAAATTAGTATGTAGTGAAATCGATGTTTTCTTCATACAGTTCTGTTGATTTTTAACACATATATAAAGCATACGGAATATTCACCACAAACAGGATACAAAATAATTCCATCATTCTAAGGTCCTCCTGGTATTCTTCACTTGTAGTTCAAACCCACCCCTACCCCATGCCTTGCCAATGCAGTTCAGCCTCAGTGCCCTCCACTGGCATGCCAATTCATATCCAGAATATGTCATCTAAGTGGATGGTAAATACAATCTTTAAGCGTGGCCTCTATGGGACTGGATAGATGGCTCAGTGGTTAAGAGCACTGAGGACCCTGGTTCAATTCCCAGCACGTNGCAACTCATACCTGTCTTTAACTCCAATCTCAGCGGACTCAGAACCCAAGGCAAAACACCAATGCACATAAAAATAAAATNTCTTGATGGGAGAGAGGCCTCTGTGTCAGCATGATGTCTTTGAGAGTCATTCAAGTTTTTGTGCATGCCACTACCTTGTTGCATACTTTCCCAATTTATTGATGTAACACAGCATATTTGTGTGTCCAGCAGTAGATGGACTACTGATCCTCTACCCAACTTTTTATCAATTGTGGACAGAGGTGCTATAAGCCATCCCATAATGGTTCTTAGGTGCATGTAAGTTTTCACCTTCCCAACGTGAATACTCAAGAGTGCAATTGCTAGATCCTATGATAAANGTACTTACATTATTTTTTAAAGTATTTGAGTTAAGTTGAACCTGTTGGAACACCTATGCAAGCCATCATGGTGATCTATGAAAAAGCACTTTAAAAACTATACCATAAATAAAGGAAAGATTGGGCTTGTCAAGGCTAGAGAGATAGCTCAGCAGTTAAGAACATTTACTCTTCTTCTAGAGGACATGAGTTCAGTTCTCAGCACCCATGTCCATAGACTCACAACACCCTGTAACTCCAGCTCCAGGGGATCCCACACCTCTGGCCTCCATGGGCACCCACACTTATGTGCACAATCCCCATCACACATGCACACACATAGTTAAAATAAAATTTTAAACTTAGAAAGTAAATAAACATAAGACTGGGCCTATTAATGGAAGGCTGTGGCAGACTGAATCTAGGGAAATATCAAACTGTATTTCCAGAAGCACACAGATACCATGCAGCTCACCTTTCACAGTCTACATGGAAGTCAANGGATGCCCCAACCCACTATGACAAGTCACAGTTTTCACACTGACAAATCCAAACCAAGTCCTTTGACTCTTACACCACACTTAAGAACTTTTCTGAAAAACACAACAAGACTTCCCTCAAGTAAAATCTATGGCCTTAATGTGAATAAAGCTAACTATTTTCATGTTTCCAGCATGGAAGATATATGATGCCCAAGTTTAGACTTTAAGGATTTCCCCAACTGCCTCCATGAGCATGTTTGTCATAACTTTCTCTATTTCAACACCCTGAAGTTATAAACACTAATGCAAAACCTACTATAAATATTTGAAATATAAAAACAGGTCAAGGAATTGAGATGAGTTGTTTCCATGCTGGGCATTTTGAGGTCATAAAACATAAAACCAATGTTTAATGCTAACCAAATACCCTACTATGTAAATAACTATGCATTAGGTTATAGTAAGCGCTGTGGGCTCTAATAGCTTATGAAGTGTATATGTTTTAGAGCCGTGTTCAATTGCTGTACATAAACTAATTATCATATATATTTTGCCATTAGTTGAACTCTTCATGAAGGGCTTTAGTTCAAGGTCTATAGATTTGGAAAGATAATAAAACGTGCACCAAAGACAGTACAACTCCAGAANAGTGGCACGGGATGTTCTGTATACTTCATGACATATGTGTATTTTTACTTATTTAATAACTAGAAGGAAGTAGGACTATTTGAAGGAGAAGCAAAGCTTACAATTTGGAGATAAAACTAAAAGTGACACTTGTTTTTTTTTTCATTTTTTGTTTTTTTAGATAAAGGAACAACTTCCTTTATAAAGGAACGCCTTCCCTGCAGGATAGAAGTAACCATGTTACTCATGGCCCAAGGCCACACCCCAGAGTTAGTTCCCTGGCAACTTTCTGGCCTCTCTAAAGATATTGCATTCTTTTTCAAGATTTCGATGCACTTGCTATTCCTGAGCAGTGCATTGACTTAATGGTTGACACAACATTATTGAAAATGAAACACATGCCAATGGCCCNAGGGACCCCTTGGTTTTTTCGTATCCACTCTCTAAATTTCAGTGTCTTATTCATGTCCCTGGGTAATCATTCCACTGGGGGCAATGACCTGAACACTCATGCTCACTGATGATCTACCTTCTCAGTGACCCTTTTCTGCAACTCACCTGATCAGAGGAATATGGAAAGATGCCTTTGCTAGAGAGTTGTGCAACATATTGGGTGATGACAATACTGAGCGAGAAACTTTCCATGGCAGGGAAATAGATAGGACTTCAAATCTAAGTCAATAGGCAAGGAAGAACTGCTGATAACATGCTGGAGTCATATGTGCTAAGTATATATACTGCTTCTGGCTTTCATGGGATTGTTGTTTCCTAATATTTTCCCCTATAGGAGTTGCTCATAAATACACAATAAGGAGGCCAGAGGCTAGTTGGTCTCACTTGGGGAGTTGTGTGTGAAGACCAATAGACCTTACCCAACATGGAGTCCTGAGGAACTGTTAAACTACCAAAGATCAGGAAAAGTGGTGCATATGAGGAACTCAGAGTAAAAATCAAACCGGGGGTGCTAGAACAAACACTCATAAAGTGGAGGCTAGTAGCAAATCGTAGCATTAATACTGACGTCAGCAATGGTAATAGTCTCTGTGGGAGTCTTTCTCCCACCTGACCCTAATTACATAAATCATCTTTAAGCCATATGGAATGGATGCCTGGTTTCAATTCACAGATTAACTGGGGGTTAACATTTGTTAATACAGTTAGAGCAAAGCACTATATATGAACTAGGAGATGTAGAAGTAGGAAATTTTTGTGGAACAAATGACCGTCTTCCCTTCTAGCTTCAGGTGGTCAGTGGGTAAGCATAGGTGCTTATTGATTCAGGCATTGTGGGCTAAGTTGGCTTCTGTTGCTCCAACAAACAGCACGACCAAAACCAACTAAGACTAGGAAAAGGTTTATTTCGTCTTCAGGGTTAAAGTCCATTATCAAGGGAAGCTAAGGCAGGACCCTGAAGCAGAGACTAGGGAGGAATGCTGCATACTAGCTTTCTCCTTCTTATACAGCCCATGCCCCACNTGCNTAGGGATGGCAACACCCACAGTGCACCAGGCCCTTCCACATCAATCAGCAACTAAGCAAATGCCTGGNAGATAAGGCCACAGACCAACCCTATCTGATCAATTCTTCATACGGGTTTCCTCTTGCCAGGTGACTCTGGGTTTGAGTCAAGTTGACAGCTAAAGCTAACCATGACACACACTACACGGTATCTATTTGCCAGGAGGACTTTGCTCTTTTCAAGGATCTTATTTGTCAGTGGATAAGAGAGGATTCTACGGTCTTTAAGAGATACATCACCTTATGCAAGCTGAAACACATAACAATTTGAATGTCATGCACAAGCATGTGTGCACATGTTCCCATTCATACTACTTATTCTGCAGACACAGCAACATGGGTAGGCTGAGAATAACTGTACTTACAACTAAAAATAGCTTTATGAATGCTGATCTACAAGGCATGAGTATGTTGTTCGTCCATGGAACTGAGCGTTTTTATANATTCTCCTGGTCATTTTCTCCAAATCCTTCTTTAAGGAGGAAAGAACTAATGACTCTAACATTTCTGAAAGGTACCATGTAACAGTTTTAGAAAAAAATAATGCTGGTCAAATTGAAGACAAGTCAGACCATAAAACATGAACATCTCTGGACCACAGGATATTGCTTTTCATAGTATTTACTCATCATTGCCTAGGTGAATGTATATTTTCATAGTCACAACTACCACACATTCTACTTTGCCATATGATAGCAATATTTTCCTATGTTCTCTTTATTTCATTTTCATATGTATAATTTTGAGGATAATCAATAAATAAAGCTAAAAATGTCCCACTACCTGATTTANGAGCCAGAGCCAAGAGTNTTTATGTACACATGAAGAATAAAATATGCAGCTATGAAACAGTCATGGCTATTNGCAGCTAAGGCCATTTGCAGTAACAGAAATCTTTAGTGCTGTCACTGTCGTCAGTAGAGTTACCTCCTTGATTCAAGTATTTCAAACTGATTTTGCACAAATACGCATTCTGGCTAAATTTCTAGTATGGAGTGACAATGTTAGACATGTCTAAAAGGATGCAGTACTTCATCAGAAGAACCCATCCTCAGTGTCGAAGGAAAATCACACCTCAACATGTCTGTGATTTGCCCACCTCTGAAGTCCNTTATGCTTTGTTGTGACTCCTGTGAGCGCTTGGAGGAATGTTTTGAAAGTCAGTAGGCCTTTGTACTTGACTCCGGCTCACTGTGGCTCCATCGATGACAGCTGCTCTTGCAATTAGCCCTTCTGCTGACCTCATGGTCAACCACAACAGCCTTGGAGATTTTAAGAATGGAAGCCATGACTTTTAAGGTATCTGGGCAAGAACAGCATGTGTGCAAATAAATAGGAGAACTGTTTTCTGTGCTTTAGTTGTCTTTTTCTCTCTTACTTACAAATTGTCCCCATCCACATGTGACAGGCACATCTGGTTACCTACTCTAGTGAGTGAAGAAATGGATCTAACAGGAAGAGGAAGCCATATAATACTCCCCAGGAATGCTTAAAAGAGGATTTCTGTGCCTTTCATGGAAAACAGGAGTCTTAGGGGAGCATCCTGAGCAAATTAAGAAGGATAATTTGCTTGTTTGAGTTGATTCTTCTGGTTCAGTAGGTAGAAATATGTAGTAAGGATAGCAGGATGGGCCAAGAGTTGAAAAAGACAATATAAGAAGCAATTGAAATCTTTAACAGATTGTAATGGTAGGTCTATAATGAGCCACACTTCCTTCTCTGCTCATCCCCCTCTAGTCTTATCTCCTTTAGCAGANGGAGGCCGTGAACATCTACCCAAGACCACATCTGCTGAGTCCAGAGGCAGACTGTGGTTTAGAATATGGTTCAGAGTCATAGTGGGTNGGCCGAATGACTGCAAGTGTGC
Source organism: Neotoma lepida (assembly GCA_001675575.1). Classification (NCBI taxonomy): domain Eukaryota; kingdom Metazoa; phylum Chordata; class Mammalia; order Rodentia; family Cricetidae; genus Neotoma; species Neotoma lepida. Next base: position 70,084 of record LZPO01087386.1, on the reverse strand, counting down.
TTAGCGCCCTGCTCTTGGTACAGTCTTTTGATTTCAGCCAGGAAGAATTATTGAAACTCTATGAAAATAAGGTTGAGTTGGTGACCAGTCGACCAAGGATCCACACACACAGAGGCCTGGTATATAGGAAACTTAGGTCATCAAATGTCATCTGGGTGCCAAGAGGAAAGCATGCTTTATGCCTTTCTATGGGATGTTGGCATATGGCAAACTTACCCATCATGGCAAGGAGGAGAAGAATGACAAGAGTTAAATGATATCCTCAAAGGGAGAGAGAAAGTGTGCTCTTCAACCTCCCCAAAGGCCTACAAAGACATTTGGAAGTGTTGTCCACCCTATTCCTGGTCAGACTCCCCCAATTTTCCACCAGGAAGAGGGATACACGACTAACCTCCCTGATTATAGTTGGTGTATAATCACAATCTGGACTGAAGTACTTTCTTTNAAAAAGAAAAAAGACAAAAATATAACTCAATGTGCTGGTCACTTTTAAGTCAACTTGGCACAAGTTAAAGTCGTCTGAGAGGAAGGAACCTCAATTGAGAAAATGCCTCCGTAGATTGAGCTGTAGGGCATTTTCATAATTAATGATTGATAGGGGAGTGCCCAGCTGTTGTGGGTGGNGCCCTCCCTGGGCTGGTGATTCTGGGGTCTAAGAAAGCAGGCTGAGCAAGCCATGAGGAGCAAGCTGGTAAGCAGCACCCCGCCATGGCCTCTGAAACAGCTCCTGTCTCCAAGTTCCTACTCTGTTTGGCTCTCCCAGCTTTCCTCAGTAATGAACTACAGTGTAAGTAAGGCAAGTAAACTCTTTCCACCCAACTTGCTTTTGGTCATGGTGTTTCATTACAGCAGTAGTCACCCTAACTAGGATACTAAATAATCACATCTACTTGATAAATGAGGGTGATTTTATGTAACACTGGAAAAGTCGTCCAATAACCTTCTATAATGATTAAAACAAGAATGTTATTCAGAGTTATAGCTGTGATCTACTTCAACCCATTATGGCTGTTTAGTTATGTGTGACAATATAGGAACCTTTTCATATTTATTCTTTGAGCTGGTTTAGTTTCTAAGACACATAGAAAAGTCTGTGACATGAATAGTATGTCTTTATGTTACTAAGTACTTACAGAAATATGACAACAGAAGCAACCATATTATACATATGAAATGTTCCAGAAATGTCTGATAAATGAACCAAATAAAAGAGAAAAATATTTGCAAGAGTTTTTAAATAGCATGCCTGACATTCAAAAGAAAATTCTAAAGAATGGTTCTAGGAAGAGAAAATGCACACCCCACCCCACTCCAGGGGTTNCTTGGGAAGACTCTGGTATAGATGGGCAAAACATAAGTCATTAATGACAGCGGTCATTCCAGGAATTCTTGCAGAAGCCAGCATTTAAGAACAGTTCCAGTCAAATTTAAATTTAAATTCTCCCATGAAACATCGTTTAGCAATAGGCTAAGAGGCCTTTAACCAGGGGGGGTCAGAGAGCATTCCAGCAGTCAGGTAGAATAGATACCTCTTTTATCTGGAGTCTCAAAAGCACATGGCCAAGGCTTCAGCAGCTGCCTCTGTTTAAGCTGCATTACAGCCAAGCCTGAGAGATTGTGGATTAGTCTGAGGTAGCTGTTTTGGCTGTATTAGTGAGATTAAGCCAGTAAGTACAGGGCTTATTCAAATCAGTGTCCTTAAATGGTCTCAAGACCTTTGACAGGTAATTTCTAAGAACCAAGAAATCAGACTTAATTCATGGTAATGGCATGGCTCTCTGATGAGAATTTTCCTGTAAACCAGTTCATTATTGATTTCTGTAAGGCAGAGAATGAGGTATGCTGCAGCCCTTCTCTCTGAGAGTGGTTTTGCTCCGTGACAACAGAGGACATGTGTCAAGGTCTGGGTAGATTTTGAGTTGTCATACCTCAGGAGGAAGGGTTCAAGTGGCATCTATAAGCTGAGATCATAAAGATTGTCACCATCCTGAGATGCTTGGGACAGTGCCCCCTCTTGCCCCCAATAAAGAATTATTCAGTCCAGAACATCTGTAGGGCCACCACTGCTGAATAATACTATATGAGGATAATCTATATAATTCTATATGAGGATAATCTATATAATACTATATGAGGATAAAGGTAATCACACAATTTGAAAAGCATCAATCTAACAACACTTTAAGATTTTGATTTACGTCATGAAAAATTCTGATATAGTANATTTCCCCTGTGCCTAAGCTATTCTCTAGCAATAAATTAGATTTCTATGACACTGCATTAGCTGCCTGAAGTCACTCGGGAGCTGATCTAAAGGGGACTGATCTTGTGCCTTAACCACAGCCTTAGAGTGCTTAAAAAGTTCCAGGAACTTTCAAAAGTTGCTAATTCACAAGCAGGCATTAAGAGAAACAACACATTGAAAAGGACACAAATGCACTAAACAGAACACATAAACAAGTTTCTATATTCAGGGGGAACACAAAGTGACCTAAGACAGCAGTTCTCATCCTGTGGGGCAAAGGACCCTTTCACAGAGGTTGCCTAAGACCATCAGAAAACACAGATATTTATATTATGATTTGTGACAGTAGCAAAATTACAGTTATGAAGTAACTTAATGGTTGGGGGGTCACCACAATATGAAAAACTGTATTAAAGGATTACAGCATTAGGAAGGTTGAGAACCACTGGTCTAAGATCTCTCTCTCTCTCTCTCTCTCT
>LZPO01087386.1:49770-62144 GCA_001675575.1 Neotoma lepida | reverse complement strand
ACTATTTGAGAAGGATTAGGAGGTGTGGCCTTGATGGAGCAGGTGTGGCCTATATGATCCTTTGGCCAGCCAGATCCTTTGGTCTATTTAGCAAGCTCCAGGNCAGTAAGAGANCTTTAAAAGACAAGGTAGAGGGTACCTGAGATGGACTTCTGATCTCCATATGCTTGTGCACACACAAACACACACACACACATACACACACGTGTACAGGCAAAGGTAGAAGTCACGGCACAGTAATAATTACTTACATCAACATATTGTTTTTACCTTAGAGCATCAAGGCCTCAAAATTAGAAAAAGCACTTCTGCATACTGATGATGTCACGTTTCTCAAACTGTCCATTGCTCATATTAGGCACATGCTATTATTCAATTTAAAAAAAAAATCAAGCAAGAAGCCTGAGCTCTATCAGAGGGCCTGTGTCAAAGACTTCTTAGCTGTGTTAGTCACTGTTCTATTACTGTGAAGAGACATCATGACCAAGGCTACTCATAAAAGAGAGTGTGTAATTAGAGGCTTGCTTACAGTTTCAGAGGCTAGTCCATTATCATTGTGGTGGGGGCACAGTAGCATGCATGGCACTGGAGCAGTAGTAGCTGAGAGCTAATCCTGATCTGCAGGCAGAGAGAGAGAGAGAGAGAGAGAGAGAGAGAGAGAGAGAGAGAGGAGAGAGAGAGAAACATTGGTCTTTGACACCTCAAAACCCACCCCAAGTGACATACTTCCTCCAACAAGGCCACACCACAGTTACTCCATCAAGGCCACACCTCCTAATCCTTCTCAAATAGTGCCACTCCCTGATGGCTAATCTTTCAGACATATGAGCCCATGGGGGGTGGATTCTTATTCAAACCAAACATTAGCTAAGTGAGCTTGGGCAAGTGACTTGCCATACTGTGTCTGTCTCTTTATTTGGAAAACAGTCTAAAACAGCCTGGACTTCAAAACTGTATGGAGCAATTGATTCAGTGAATTCCAGACATATGAACTACTTCCTAAATGAAAGGAATCCCTCAGTTAGTGGTTGCCAAAGACTGGATCCTAGGGATGCCAAGCTAGAATACAGCTGGGGTCTGCTTATGTCACAGGGTGTTCAGTCACCGGAATGGTCCTTTGAATGACAAGATCTGAAGATGGTCTGTGAGGCAAGCTAGGGTCATTTTTTTCCCCTAGGGTCAATTGATTGACAAAACTAAAAGGAAGGTAATTTTCCCTTGACCTGACTGTAAGAGATACTGGGGAAAGACAATTATGCATAGATTCTCAATCTCTCACGCTTCCCTAGCTGGAAGGCTGGATGGGTTCTTCAGTAAATGTGCCCTCTTAAAGCTACATATGAAGTATCTCTTTCCAGATTCTCAGTACTCTCTCCCAGGTGACCTCAGCTGCCAGAGGAACTAAGTTAGACATGCATGAGGATATCTGTCCTTGTGTGTGTTTGTTTGTAGTGTTGGAGACGGGATCTAGGGCTCACACATGCTAGGCACTTCTACATTACTTACTCTACCATTAACTCACGCCCTGATCCTCCATCGCTATTTATTTTTCTTTGCTATAGAATCTTAAGTTATGGTCCAGGCTGGTCTGGAACTCACTCACAGGTGCGTAGCTCAAGCCTCACACCTGCAGCTATCCTCCTGCCTCAGCCTCCCAAGAGGTGAGATTACAGATCTACACTACCATTTTTAGTCTAGCACCCCAGGCCTGCTCTCTTTAATGTACTATCTGGATATCTTTCAAGATCATAGCTGTATACTATCTTAAAGCACCTGAAAGTCAAATAGAGAAAGCAAGCAATATGAGAGACATCATGGGAAATGTTTAGGACTTTCTTTGTCTCCGGCTTTTTGTTGTTGTTGTTGGCTTAGGCATAACTACAACAGTAGTCCCAATGATCCCTTTGGCTGACTTTTGGTAAGCAGGTGACCTTTTATCTCAATTGATTAATTGATTCCTCTACTTCTTGGATTGGTTTCCCTGAGGAAAGAAGATATTTTCCTAATTNCATAGATGCCATCTGTGATGGCCATTAATGATTGAGGGCAAATCATTTGTCTAGACCCATTTTATTTGATGAGCATGTGCTGGTCTATTAGGACTCTCAGTTCAATGCTGATTGTTTCCTCTGCTATCTGGGCCAGAGTCAGGGATAAATTATAGAACATAGAGTTTACTTTGAGAAATCTGAATCAAGGTAGAATTTTGTACAAGCTAGTGAATTCCAGTATTACAGCTAAAAATTAACATTTCTTTATGTTAGTAAAATATAAAATGCCTGTTCCAGGTTAAGGAACACATTCACACACCATGAGGGTGGTGCATTCCAAACAGATTGAGGCAGAGGCTCAGAAACATCCATACTTTGTGTCANGTGCTTCACCTGGCTCTTCATCTGTGATTTTCACACCATCTTTAAAGTGATTCCCTGAGTCTCCTAAGTCACCATAGTAAATAATCAGATTCAAGTTGGTAATCATGGAGACCCTCATATGTAGCCACTCAGAGTAACAGGTCTCAGTCTGGGACTTACAGTTGGCCTCTTTCTTAAGTGAAGACGGTATTGTGAGACAGTGCCTTTAAACTGCTGATCTGATGTTCTCTTGGGGTAGATAATNCAAATAATACCTAATTACTTGTTGGTAAGGAGAACAAGGCACAGATTTGGTCACGGAACCATTCTGTACTGTGTTAACTGGGAGTAGGAAAAACAGTTTGGTATCTCATACCTCATACAAAGTAGAGAAATAAAATAAGAAAATGTAAGAGAGGAAATAGGAAAACAAAAATTATTCCCATGGTCATAAATTTTGATCCAAAAGTCTTAGAATGAAGCTATTTATAAATGTGTGAGCTTGATTCACAGATAGTTGAAACAACTGTTTACATCTGTGTTGGAACATTCTGAGACATTTTAATGAGCCTTGGAGCTANATCTTCTGTGAGGATGAAGGGATATTCAACTGAGTAAGATCTGTAGCAATTCATATTGATAACTATGGATCCAGGGAAGGCAGCCCCAGACTTGAAGAACTAGTCACACTCATTAAAATGTTTATTTCCAATGTATTGTTAAGATGGACTTCAAANTGTGTCTTGTTCAACACCTCCAAATCTTCTGGTTGAATTGCATGAATGGATGTGTCCAGGTGCAGCCCTCTAGAAGGGAATTTGTATTTTTTGAGCATGAGGCTTGTCACAACTATATTCCTCCACAAGGCCAGTTTGCACTTGCTGAGTATGAGGCTGGGAACATCGTGTATGGATGCTTCTAGTTTTGCCCATCTAGAAGGGCAGCATGAGGCTGGGTGTGTCATGTATGAATGTGTCCAGTTGTACCTGTCTCTATAGAAGAACAGCTTAAAATTATTGAACATGTGGCAGATTGCAGGGTGAAAGTAAAGTCCTGAGGACGTATTTTATTTGACATGAGCATGGACATGTCAAGGACTCTAATGCCTCAGACCATGGGAGTGGTAAATCCTTCCCCAGGTAAGACCAGATGGATGGCAAAATCTTCCTAAGGCCAGCAAACAAATGTTGACAGTATCTGCATAATGTCCACTGTAGCTTTCTGCCTCTAGATATTTATAGCTTGAAGACTTNGCACCTACAGTGACTGTTCCTACNTGAGATTAGCTAAACCTGTCCTACTGTTCATCTGTGTGCAGTAACCCTCCCTCCCTGTTCAATGGTACATCATAAACACTCTGAGATACCTGGTTCTGCAGCTTCTCCCCTTGAGAGAACAAACCCCCCAATCCCAGCTTTTTCTGCGTGTATCTGTGTCTGCCATTTCTTCATTCCCTTGTCACCGCAGTTAGGCTGATCCCTAGAATATGGAGAGCATGACACTGAGTGTATCATGTATGGATGTGGGCAATTGTACCTCTCTTTATAGAAGGACAGCTTATAGTTGTTGAGCACTAAGCTGGGTACATACTATTTATTTATTTTTATAATGGCTAACAAAATTAGAATAAAACAAGATTTGGACAAGGAGAAAGTCTTCATTTGCTTTGCTTTATGGCTTATTGTCCACTGCCAGGTTCAACCTTTTTACCAATAGGAAACATGATTGCCAACTACACTGATTAACTTAATAGGGAAAGGACTATCAGGAATATGTCGAGTAGTTTATAGAATCAATGGGAAACCAAGGACCCTATCTCTGCAAGTGTATTGAAACCAATGGTAGTCAGAAGGGCTGACAAGACCCTCCACAATAGACCAGGCTTAACTCTGTGATGAGTCTCACATGGAAACTAATGTTGCTGTGGCCATGACTCCATCATTGCTCATCGTGGTAAGCACTGCCACAATGCCCCTGGTACAAGATGATGCGTTCTGTCTGTGCAATTGGATGTCATTTAGTTGCAATTTGAAGTTTAAGGTGGGAATTCTGGGGTGGCTGAACTGAGACTTTGCATTATAACCTACATGTTCCTGGTTTTGGAAAAAAAGAACAAGANGAAAAATTTCACAAATATCAGAGGAAAATTCATATTCTAGCAGGGAAAAAAAGTATGACAAATTTCTATTGCATAACCACAACAAGAGTTTCTGCTAGAAAGATGAAGACACATAAATAGAATTATGCATGAATGCATAATATATTCCAAAGAAGAAAGATTTCTGGGTTTTGAAGAAGAGCCCTAGAAAGAATATATGCCTCTTTTACTTATGTGGCTTGAATTAATTTTTTATATTCCTGACCTTTATGGGTCTATTGTAACAAATAGTCCTAATAGCAGTGCAATTTGTACATGGAAGAGAATGTGTCTTATAAACCCAGCGTCCTCTACAACTCCAAAGANAGGGTATTGTAAAGAATATGTCCTCGATAAGTAGCTACTGATTTATTGACCTTTTCTGTCAATATCTTCTTGAGTAANGATTGATTCATGAACAAAAGGAAAGGCTGAGATGTCAGAAGTGACCCACAGCTATGAAGACAACTAGTTATCGGGCAAGTTCAGAGTGTGGCATTGGACCCAGCAGGAACAAAAGGGATTCATAGACTTCTTCTTTCTTCAAATTCCAAGGGAAACATAAATGGAAATTATTACCTTTAAGACTAAGAATTCACCCTGGATATTTAATTCCCTCAAAAATATATTCAATTTCAAAATTCTCTACTGAAAACAATACCACATTTGACTATCCTAATAATATCAGACTTTGCTGAATAGCAAATTTTTAAACGGTGCTTTCATCCAAAGCTGGTACCAGACCTACCTCCGGTTAGATATGTATCAGTTTACTTACTAAACATTCCAACTAGAACAATCTTGTGAAATACTTTACTTCATGGTCCTTTTNTTGTTGTTGCTCACAATTTGGGAATAAATGATATCAAAATTGTATAGCCCACTGACCGTAAGAAAAGATTTACCCATCCAACTAGAACACAATAGCGAGCTATTTCAGTAGCAGGCCCAATAACATTTCCCCAGAACATTCTGAAGGGGCCAACTCTTATAAATGTATTGAACTCCTAAAAGCCCAAGAACACTTCTTAATTAAAATGTCATTGCTGAAAAATTCAATTATGCTTTAATGTTTACTCAGCTGACTGTATTGACATATAGAGATGTATTTCAACATGACGGCAATGTTGAATGGTCCAGAATTTTAATATGCAGAACTTATTAGTGATTAGGGACAATAAATAAAAGCTCATTCAAGATCTCAGCAACCTAGGTCATGAATAAAAATTTTCAATATGAAACTATTAAGATAAAATGAACCTGGTTTTTTTTGTTGTTATATTTATGAGTGAAGGAGAAATGAACTGACAGGGTAGCATTGTAGCATGCATTGTCATATTTATGGCCACTAAAGTCAATGTGCATATGTACTCAAAGCTGACTAGAAGTTGAACCTGGTGTGTGGAGATGAGATGTACATGTGAAACCAAGCACAATGCTGGCAACAACAACCAACCATGTCTTCAGGAAGGATGTTCTTGGGTTACCATGGAAATGGGAATCATGTTTTCTTTGGTCAGTGGTGATGATTGTCAGGACCAGAGGCTCATTTTCTGTTCCTGATTCCCATACTAGATCTCTCTGGGGCAGGTGCAGAGGAGGCTCCAGGAACATAAGGTATCACTGATTACTAGATTACATTATACAGAATGTCTTCCTGATGCCATCATCTTCTGTCAATGTCTCCTACAGCACCGATTCATTCGTGAGCAAAAAGAAAGGCTGAGATGTCAGGTGTGACACATAGCTGTGAAGACAGCTGTGAGTACAAGGCAAGACCAGGGTGTGGCTTTGGAGCTACTAGGTATGAAAAAGACCATGGAGTCTTTTTCTAAGGAATCTAAGGAAGATGTAAAAAGGGACACTAAATAACTAAGACTAAGAATCCAACCTAGGTGTTAAAAACACTTGGTGTTTAAATCACCTTACTGCAGGTTCTAGATCAGAAACAGGCTCAGTGCCTCTTTTTTTTTTTTTTTTTTTTAGCCTGCATTTATGTCTGTGTGAGGGAGTCAGGTCCACCAGAACTTGAGTTACAGACAGTTGTGGGCTGCCATGTAGATGCTGGGAATTAAACCCAGGTTCTCTGGAAGAACAGCAAGTGCTCTTAACCACTGAGCCATCTCTCCAGTCAAGGGTCTCTTATCCAAGCCAGTACTTGAGTAATGTCTTGGTCCTCTGCATCTCTGCACTGTGAGGGTAAAAGCTAAAGAACCAGCTGGAGCCCTTCAGCTTAGACCTGAGGCAAGAGTAGCCCTTGTCACTCATCTTCCCACGGCCCTTTCTATTTCCTGCCCAGACTGTTGGGGGTTGGAGATGCTGAATAATCTAGGTCACTGTTTCTCAAAGTGACTGTGCATCACCTGGGGAGATTGTTCAAAACTGCTGATGTCTGACTTCCCCTTCCAAAGATTTCATTTTATTTGGGCTCAGCTATGCCCTAAGAAACAGTAGTTAGGTCTGCAGGTGGTGCAAATAAACCATTAATGGGAAGGGTAATGGATGTAGACCAGTGTTTGAACAGTAGTCAGACAATGGAGTGACTTTAAGTATACCCGCAACCTGGAAAGATGATCATAGAAAGGCTTGAATTACAGGAGGGACGAGAAAGCTCTTTGGTTTTATTCTTTGGCTATGCTACCAAGATCTACCCCCGATAATTCAAACGAACTATGGCATCTGGGTTGGAACCACTTTGGGGCATTTAACTGAGCCTCAGAACTGGGTCTCCACTAGGAATGAATACTCAGTGGCTAAGATGTTGTAGCAATTCATCTAGAGAACTGTGGATCCAGGGAAGGTATGCCCCCGACCTGAAGAACTGGTTAGGGTGAACAAAATGTTCCTTTTCAATGTGGTGCTGAGATTGACTTCAAGGTTTCCAATCTTATGATTTCTTAATCCCCACTTCAAATAATAGATATATATTTATTATTGTATTTGTTATATTAATTATTAATTTATTATTTGCATATTGAAAAATATTTTCACTACCATCAGATTTCTTTCAATATTTGAATGCTTCATTATTGGCCCTTTGGGGATTTATTCAAAAGCAAAAAATGTTAATTTACTATCATGGCTCTCTATAACGAAACTGAGGCCTGGGTAACATAAACAATAAGAGAAAATCCTATCCCTGGAAGACTGATCTTCCGCAATGGTGGGTTGTCAGAACCTACCAGAACAGAACTGTGTTAGGCAATTTCTAATATATCTAACAGGAACCGAGCTCTGTGGTGAAGACGTGACTATACACCACGGAACTGTGATGAGAGGAAGGTATGTATGGACTCTGAGTGACAGAGAAGAAAATTCAATCCAGGTCTAATCAATAGAGAGAANGTGTTGGCTTCTACCAAGTGGGGAAACTTGAAGGAAGCTTTTAGTCATGCCTGGATAGATGACAAGTCCTTTTATCTGCTGTTTTCTCAATTCTGTCTACTTTTATTTTGATTGGTGGTTTTCGCTTTCAGGAAATCTTCCCTTCTAGACTTTTTCTTCTGAAGAAAAAGTCAACTTATATTTGCATCTCTGGTTCCCAGCACACAGCATTAAAACACCAGTGTCCCAAACTGAACCAAACATCCATCCTTGAACCTATCTATCACTAATGTGGGAAGAATGGAATGGAATCACTGAATATAGGGCTGGGGCAAATTCTTATAAACTTGTAAAAAGCCACAGATGCAAAAGAAAAAGAAAGAAAGGAGGGAGAGAGAAGGGGAGGGCAGAAAGGGGAGACAGAGTAGAGAAAGGGAGTGGGAAGTGGAGCCCAGATACAGAGGACAGAAATTTCTACACAGGAATCAATGTAACTGAGTTCCAGTTTCAATTCTCCCAAGGACGTCTGTGTCCTTGGTTAAAGCAGTCACTTTCATCATTGCCATGAGTGTAGTGGAGAAAGTGATCTGATTCCTAATGCTAAAATTCTGAACTTCAGATCTCTCAAGTACCTCATGGCCCAACTATCTGGCTTTCAGCCCTGGTTTTTGAGAATCATTTAAAGGAACAGAACTGATTTATGGTTATGGGCAAAATTGTTCAGGGAAATTAGAAGAATGTTTCCACTTTCCTCTGCTAATATGGGAACTGCTGGTCCTTTTCGTGAGCAATCATGGCACCAATGCCTGACTTCTTTTCCGCTGGCTCCCTGGGTGACAGATAAATCTGAGCAATTTCCCAAGCTTGTGTAACAATGGATTTTCTTATATTTGCTTTCAAACTTCCTTGAATGATTCGCCTTGCTCTCAACATCTTCTTGCACTTTGCAGAATGTTATATGACACCACAATGGTAAATTTATTGAGGCTTTCAATTTTAATTAGTTTTTTTCTCATATTTTCCCTGAAAACTTAATCCTCTTTTAATGAAATTGTAAAATATAAGCAAATCTTACACGACACTTTTATCACTTGCTCATTTGAAATCAAAAGTCTAACTGTACAGCCTTCTAAAGTCACACCAAATTCTAAGTGTGTATTAAAATGATAATTTTTATCTTGGATCAATGGCTGAGCTTTAATTTATTTGAGCAAAACAAAACAATGCAGATAGTGGTTCAGTGTAGTATCTCAACATGTTTTAGAGAATGATGATATTATTATAGCAATTTTTATCATTGTTTTAAGTATGGTAGGAAGCAGATTCTTAACTTAGAAACTTGATGGGGTTAGGTTTTCTGTCAAAAGAGAACTCGTCATATAACTTCTCCGTAAAGAAAGAAGGATTCGCTCTGGTATCTCTTGCCATGTTTTATGGAGTAAAATAGCACCCACTGTTGCCTCTGAGTAACCATAAAAATCTGGTGCATGTGTGAGCTATCAGACTAACATTGTGATTACCTCAGCTTGGGGACAAAGAAAATATCTGGACTCTAATTTCTATTCTGAGTTTTCTGACCCATCATCTCTTTTAAGGGCTGAGATGCCATATTTTTCTCTTTATCATCCTAAGACTCTACTCTCCATTTAATTTAGGCACCTTGGTTTATATTGGTTTAGATTTCTCCTTTATTTATGATCAAAGTATGGGCTCACTTTGTAGCCTTACACTGACAATTTACGACCAGCTTATAAATGTCCCTTGTCCTTTGATTTATGACAGGCCTCCTTCTTGGCATTCATGACCTCTTTCTCCCAAGTCCGTACACATTGCTCATCTCAGGCAACCAGTTGAAATTCATTAGCCNAGGTACCTGTCGAAATAGGAACNCCAACACGGAGATAATATCTGCATTTTCGTCAGCCTCTCCAGGCCAGTGTGTCAACCAAGGGAACAGCAATGATGTTGTCATGCACAAGTCTGAGGCCTCCTTACGCTAGAATTCAACTTTGTCCTCAAGTCATTAGAGAAAAACTAAAAAGGGAAAACTAGTTTGGGGTAATGAAATTAATTGAGAAAAAGCCAGTCTAGCTGTCAAAAGACAAGAACCTTGGGAAGAAAAGCAGCTTCCAAAGGTCAGTACTCAGCGAGTTGTAATCTTTACCATCTGTGCTCGGCCTGGTAGGATTCTGAGACTGTCATCTGCAGTCTTCTTGGGAAAAGAACAGACAAGGGAAAAACGGCTTGCCCAACAGGGAGCCTGGATGTACTTAGCTGGATGGAAAAATGAAAACACTGTATGGTATAAACTCAGGATGACCCTTACTCTCCCTTCTCCTTGACCTATGCGGGTCCACAGATAGTTTCCCCAAAACAGTGTGACAGCAAATTGAAGAAACTCAGACTCTAACGAAATGCACTTACATATTTAGAAGGCCGGTCACTGGGTAGCTGAACTCAGGGTGGACATTCTTTATGTCTGAATCTGTGTTCTCAGGCCGACTAACATGGCGAGCTCCCTTTGTGTTTAACAGGAACTATTTAAAAAGGAGGTAGGAACAGGCGGGTGGATTCTCTTTGTCTAAAGATTTGGCAGGCATTATGCAATCTCGAGTGCCGTGATTCTGTTCTGTTTCACTTTCTTCTAGTCTACACTGTAACTGAGATTTTGCTGTTATAACTGTAGATTTTATGCTTTTAAGACTTTTTACCCAATATACAATAGCTTTTGATTACTGAACGTGGAAATTACTTTTACTTACACTTCTTGAATCTGTATTATTTCTGAACAATGGAAAATAAAAACTAAAAAAGTTGTATGCAGTATTTATATATACATATACATATACACATGTGTTATATATGCATAAACATTATATAGCACATTAATACTTAACGAATTCTCCTATATAAACTTCAGATGACTATTAGAATCATGTGACCTAAAAAAGTTGTGTGTAGTATTTATATATACATATACATATATACATGTGTTATATATGCATAAACATTGTATAGCACATTAATACTTAATGAATTCTCCTATATAAACTTCAGATGACTATTAGAATCATGTGACCTATGACTAATTTTCAAAAGTGCAAAACATGTTATTTTATGGGCTATCGTTATTTACAAAATCAAATGTTTTGTTATTAGTGTAAGGTTATCAATTTCTGTTTGCTTGATTTTTTTGTTTCTAAAATTTCAATCCTTTAGAGATTTTCAGGACTAGCTAATGCTGACCTTCCCACAATACTTACTCCAGTTATGGCATTCCTCGTTGGAAACATCTGCACATGCTCATCAAGTCTTTCTCTGTTTCTCTTCTCTCCCTTCCTCTTTTGTTCTTCCCTCCATCACTCCCTTCCTCTCTTTCTTCCATTCCTCCCTCTCTTCCTCCTCTCATCCCCTCTTTTTCTCTCCCTCCCATCTCTGTTTCTACTATGCTCCTGTTGGCTAGCAAGTCTTGGGAGACAGAACATCCATCTTTGAAGAAAGCTCAAGACAGTGGATGCTAAGGGGAGGTGAAGTATTCTATCCTTCCAGGAAGCTTTTAAGCTCAGGNCGTAAACAACTGGAAGGCTTTAGGAAGTCCCTGAAACTGACCAGATTCACTAGGTTCTACCCTCTCAGTCATATATAAGCAATAAAGACTGCAGAGAGACACTTTCAGAGAAAGAGAACTTCATAGTGAACTCAGAGAAGCTGGGTTACCTAAAAGAGGCTCAGACATCCTCCAACCTGTTGAGCTATCTGCAAGCTGTGCTGTACGTTCTAGGNTTTTTGTTTGTTTTTGTTTGTGTGTGTGTTTTAATCTGTAACCTATACTGGGTAGGGTTTTGGTGAGCAGTTGCTTTAAAGTTATTCCAGCTCCTATAACTAACCCCTCCCCCATTCCTGTAAGAAACNCCAATAAAACTCATCTGTCACCAGTTGCCTCTCTAGGGTGAGGAAACATCTGATTACATCTCCACAGAAATGGTGTCATGTCACATAATACCTTCTTCCACCCTTTCTTCTCTGTTTCTTCCCTCCCTTCCTCCTCTCCTCTTCCCTGCGTGTTTCCCTTTATTCCTTTACCCTCTCTCCCTACCTTACTCTCTTTCATCCATCTCTCCCTACCTCACTTAGTCTCCCTTCTTCCCTCCTATCCTTTCTCCTCTCTTCCCTCACTTCTGTCTTTTGTTCTACCTCTTTTGTATCTACAATATCTGAAAAAAATTAATGAACACACAATATTCCAATGACCCAGCATGCTTATGTACTGCCCAATAGACTTCTTCCTGCTACTTTAACTACAGTAGGGGCATCAGATTTTTATGAAGGATGCTAACGTCTGAACTTCATAGACAAAGGCAAGCCTCTCTGGCTTACTTTTCTCTTGATTTCTTTGTTTTGCTTCAGAAACACCAAGCAGGAGTTTCTAGTCTCTTCAACATTTGTCTCTGCTTCTACAGCCCCTCAGGAATGGGGGCCATAAAGTCTTTGACATAAAACATAGTAACACTCTCCAAATGTTAGTTAATAAAACATTCCACTTCTTTAGGGGAAAGAGA
>LZPO01087386.1:24475-49343 GCA_001675575.1 Neotoma lepida | reverse complement strand
AAAAATATTTATTGTCACTGAGGCTGGAGGTCAGTAGTAAAGTGCTTCCCAACAAAGCCAAGGCCATGGGTTTGGTCCTCAGGTCCAGAAGAAATGTGTCAGAAGGGATGTGCACACATGTGTGTAGATACCCAAGGAGGTTAGAGACATTGGATCCTCCAGGAGCTGGAATTATAGGCACTTCTGAGCCAGGAGATATGGATGCTGGGAACTGAACTCAGGTCCTCTGCAAGAGCAATACAGGCTCTTAACCACTGAGCCATGTCTTCAGCCCCGGGAGAAACAATCTTAATCTTAATTGCTGAAAATAAAACTGAAGAATGAAAGCTTGTTCTGGGAAAAGAGAAATAGAGAAAGAAACAATGCAAAAGCTTTGGAAATTTAGGATGGTAGGTAAAAGTGCTTATTTTTCACTTTTGAGAAAAGGACCATGACCGTTAATGACACTGCTCTAAGCCAATTGTGGGTAATATTGTATAAGTTACTGTCAATCACTGTGCAGTCCACAGGGCAATAATTCTCCATAATAACCACCAGCTCCGGTTAATATATTTGTATCATTTTACTTTAGAGGCTTATAAAATGCAAATGAAAACTCGACTAGTAATGCTCCTTACTTAATTAGCTCTACCTGGTGAATGTTCTCTTTCTTCAGTGAAGACTTCAGAACCAGAACTTCATTTCTGAGGCTGACACAGCCACCCATTCTTGGTGTGAATGTCACCTTGGCTTCAAAGTTCTCGACCAAAGAGACAGGATCTCTGACATGAGAGATGAGACCCTTTCTGAGAAGTACACCTTACAGGAATAGATCATCCAGCATTATTATTTTGATGTGCAGAGAAAAGCATTCCCACATCATATTTTTAACCAATTTTTAAAAAGCATGTTCAAAAAAACACACAGTATTTTTCTGTCAGCAGATGCATCTATGGTGAGTATCAGGCTAGGCCACTCTACTATATGTATATGGTGTGTTTGTTCAGGATCTCACCTTAGGGAAACACTACTCTCCTCACTCCAAACTAAATCCTTTTAGAACTTTGTTTCTTGTCCTTCTCTATTGTCATTTTGAGACAGGGTTTCACTCACTCCTGCCTCTGCCTCTCTAGCAGTAGGATTACTGCAATCTGAACTCCATATTGATTTTACTTTTAATCATTTTACTAATATCATGTAATTCTGCATACACTTATGATGTATCAGCAGTGCAAGCCTGGCTGGTCTGAACATCTCAGCACCCTGACTTCAGTTAGAAATGGAACCTGCGCATTAGGTAGTGTGTGAACTCTCAGGACTATTATCCAAGATCTGCCCTTCTCTCTGGAAAGGAGGCTCTCACTTACTAGCCTGTCATTCTTTTGCCCCAACTTTTAGCTCTGTGGAGCATGGCTTTACATCAGCATTGCCAAGGACTCAAGGCAGCTGGATTGCACTTCAGGAACCTAGGCTTTAAATCAAGAGGCTGATGTGTTCACAGACAATTGGGAACAATGTGTTTCACACACATGTGCTGTTCAAGAGTGTTTTATAAGACATTCCAATCTATCTTCACCACTGCTATGCCATAGTATTAACCTGATTTATTTCTTTGGATTATGGTAGTGACATTCTTTCTTTTATAACCCCTCTATAACTTCAAATCTCACATGAATTCTAGAATATACTTTATAAATAAGCCAAGCCGCTCTTANGCAACAGACAAGATTTTCTCTTTTTTTCTTTTTCTTTTTGCTAGACCAACCCATTCTCCAACCTCTTGCACTTTAAGTGTATCTGAAGCGTATTCTGTAGAGACCTAAGTACCTGTAGGAATAACAAAAGGCTTGAAAATGCTAAGACACTGAATTATTCATTGTATAAACACCATCCCTTCTGGCTATATCACTTCTTGTCATATTTGCCTATGTCCTCAGAAGTCCATGCATTATTGATTTCGGTTCATATGCATTGATTCTAGTTACACATATTGTGGTGGTTTGAATGCACTCGGTCTCCAGTTGGTGGCACTGTTTGGGGAGGTTTAGAAGCTGTGGCCTTGTTGGAGGAAGTATGTCGCTGGAGGGGAAGGCTTTGGGATTAAAAGCCTCATGCCACTTCTTAGCTCATTCTCTCTGCTTTGTGCTGGGAGTTCAAGGTGTGCGCTTTCAGCTTCCTGTTCCTGCTGCCTGCTTCCCTGCTTCCCTACAATGATGGATTCTTATCCCTCTGGAGCTGTAAGCCCAAATACACTCTTTTTTTTTCCTGTAGTTTGCTTGATTATAATGTCTTATCCCAGAAGCATAAGTAATACATACATATATGTGTGTACACGTGTGTGTGTATAAATATATTAATGAAAGACTGAAGGGGGTTACAGTAGTCTAGAGGACTGAGCAGAGAAGTTGTAGGCATCATTCCACAGTTAAATGAAACACTGGCATGATAGGTAGCTCCAGGTTCCTAAAGAAAAGACAGTGGCTTAAGAAAAAACTAAGAATAATAGGTAGCAAGTTAGGAATACCCCTTAATGTACTACCCGGCTTTGCTAAGGGATGGGTCCATCATAACTGCTTTCCTCCCTGACTTGGTATTATATAGCTATTGCCATTGCTGAAAATAAGAGTGTATCCATTTTGGGCATTAAGACATTGCCACCCACACCCATATGTGCTAATTTGTTTCCTGCCAAAACATGTCCTTTGAATCATGTAGGCTCAGGCAAAGGGGAAAGAAACCAGGCAGCATGTTCAGCGGAATGTAGAAAAATATTCATGAAGTCATGGCTCTGTGACTTCCCACAGGAAGTTTTGGCTTTTGCTTTTAAATTAACCTGTCCAGGTGCTGCTTAGAGGCTGTTAGATTATGGAGATCAGTTCAAACTGCCCATGGGAATGCCTTTTGTTGTTGGATTCTGACTATGAGCAGGTTTTTATGTGGTTAGCAGAAGAGGCAGAAAATACATATCTCAGTGACCAATTTGTGTCTAGGACACAGGCGTCTAGAGTTATTGCTCAGACAGGGACAAAGGAAACAAGAGTGAAGCCTGCAGATCACACCTGAAGCTTCAGGGTAAATACGAACCGAGTGTGGACTGTATTTTTTCCTATTGCATCTGGGTGTAAACCTCTCCTCCCCTTTGCCAGAAACCATCATGTTTATAGGCGTGTTTTACTGGGAATCTGCTGCTTCTCACAATGTTTCCTGTACAACTGTCGGAGTGAAACTACATCTGGAAATGACAAGCACACAGTTGTCGATCTGGAAGTCAGTGTGTTGTAATAGCTTGCAGCTACAATATGGCTGTCTTGCTGAATGCCAGAGTGAGTTCCGAAGACACAAGCCAGCTGTATCCCTCTAAGCCGAGTGCTATTTTTTTCCCTCAGGGTAAATGGCGGGGTTTAAGAAGTTTGCCATATCTCCTGTCAACCAAATAGACCAGGATAGATTGAACAGATTGCATCTTGGCAAACCAATTATCTTAGAAACTTTGAGAATTGGCTTGAATCTATGACCGATATATGGTCTAAAAACATAAAGAGACTTGTTGAATCACAACCTTCCAGAACTGGACTGGATATCAGGCCTGATGAAATCAGGAGTCTCCCTAGATGATGAGCCACCCACCAAGAGTTACAGAGTGCCAATCCTGGGAATTATCTTGCTCATCTCTGTTTCTGAGGCCTGNATAGCTGATGTGATGCCCATGAGGGTTACGAAGAAAGTGGCCCATGCATCAAGCATGCTGCCTTCCCAGTGCTCTGGTTTTACTGTGTCTCTTCCAAACAAAGTTCATGCACTGTAGTCTAATGCTCAGTGTGCTGGGGCCTTTGAAAGGTGGGGGCTTCTACAAGATGATGAGGTCATAAGGTCAAGATGACTCCACTTTCCCTCCTTAATGGAATCAAGGTCCTTCAAAAGAGGGTCTCCACATTGTTTAGCCTTTTTTACCTTTGCATAAAAAATGAAACTAAAANATCAGCAAAGTCCATATTTATTATTTAAATAATTAATGAATATGTGGTTATATTTAGACATTATAGGTTTTGATTATAACGTATGCACTTATGAACATTATTGTTAATTATTGCTTTCAGGAATGTCTCCAAGATTGTATTTACCATCAGGGATATTTGAGGTAAGGAATATCTTACCTCNCCTTCACCTCCCCTGTCCTCTGCAGCATGTTCCTTTTTTTTCTGTCTCAGAGAAGAACAGAGTATACCTGTTACATAGCCAGATATCNTTTCCTTTCCTTCCCTTTCTTCCTCATTCCCAAAGAGAACTTTGTCTTCTATCATTGCATTGTTCTTGTATCTTTAAAGTTTAAGTTTCCTTTCTAAGTATGTTTTCCCTTGCTTTCAATCATGCACAAGTCTCTCCATGAAAGAATTTTAAAGGAACTATCTAAGTTCTGAATCTATTCCATTGGCAGGGTGTGAAGTGAGTTAAACAAGGTTCCCTGTGAGATCCGAGNGGGTGGGTGCACTGTCTTTGGATGACAGTGACCCCAAGTTTCTAAACAAATGTTCCTCCATTTTAGGGACTCAGGAAATATTTGTCAAATAAATGAATGAAAACAAAAAAATGAATGAATAATGGATGTATGTATACTAGCTACTTCAACCCCCTCACAATTTATTGCTTGTTTTTCTTTTCTACAGACCAGAAACCTCAAAAGTCACCCTAATCTGCTAGATGTAAATATCACCATCCGTTTGTCTTCATCCTTCTGTTTGTCTGTCATTACTACAGGTTTAAAAAGTGTGGACTTCCTTACTATCAACATCAGTAATACAACACACACACACACACACACACACACACAGAGAGAGAGAGAGAGAGAGAGAGAGAGAGAGACAGAGACAGAGACAGAGACAGAGACAGAGACAGAGACAGAGACAGAGAGACAGAGAGACAGGGAGAGAATGTTTTCTTCTGTAACTTTCATGACCAGACCCTCGTGTCATTGTTATCCAGTTTCATTATCTGTGAGTCTTGGTCTCCTCACTGTTTGTGATGTTTCAAGGATAGATTTTCCCTCTCAGTTCCAGGTTCTCTGGTTCTCAGATTGGAGTTTGTCTCATTTTTCATCTTGGTGACTTAATGTCCTCTCCTTCGGTAAAGAGGNAAAAAGGAGAGAAAGGGGGAAAGGGATAGAAGTTTTAANTAAGTTTGTAGTTGGACATTACCTTTTTATATGAAGCCNGTGCGTGCCTCTTTCCTCCTCCCATAACTTATTTCTCAATTTGTACCCTCAGTGCAGCTGTTTTGTAGCTGTTGATGTTGATGTTCAGATCAACTTAGTTTGTTATTCCTAGTAAAATAGACTATTTCCTACCTTTAGTAGGAAACAAAAGACTCAAAGGAGGATTTGAAACATTTTCATCAGGAAGAAATGCTAACTGCTTGGAGAGATAGGTAGATTNATCCTAATTTGAAGGATATATTGGTATAATTAATTTATACCAATATTCATTATACCTGCATACAAACATACAAAATATTATGTGCCCAATCACATCTGAATATTTTACAGTTCAGTTAAGAAAAATGCATATAGTAATGAGGCTGGTTTTTAATCACCCATATAATAAATGACATTTCTGTGTAACTAGATGTCTAGAGTAGAAAGAAAAGGAAAGATGAATTGATTAATAAGCAACACTAGCTCATTAGTCTTTGTTTCACTAATACATTAATTTTATTCTGCCACAGTCCCAAGAAACACTGAATTCATAGACTCCTTGGTTCCAGTCCTGACCTACTTTCCAGTTGCACTCTTCTTTGGAGTTCAGAAGTGACAGTTCTCCTTAAGGACTGGGCTGTGNCATACCTCCCAGGCATGAGCGGTGGAAATTCAAAAGGCAGTAAAGNAATAATAAGGACTGTCTGTCTTCAAGTCAACTTCTTGGTCAGGATGCCAGAACTCGGTTTACAAATAACTGTGTCCTTAATACTTTCAGCGGTGTGTATTGTTTGTTGTTTGTTAGTTTTTAGTTTTTCTAAGTCCCTTCTCTTCAAGAGGCTCTTTGCTGATAACTGACTTTTGACATCTGAAGATAGAAATGATAAATCATCAAGGTATAGAGCAATTGTCTATAATCCCAGCATTAATATGGAGAGATGTACAGCAAAGACCGGAAAATCCTGGAAAGCTCACAGGCCAGGTAGCATGCTGTATGTAGTAGCAAAACAGCAGCTATCCGGTCTGGAAGGTGAGGACCAACACCCAAGATTGTCTCTGACTTTCACAGGCACTGTGGCACCCATGTCACCGCATTCACACGTGAGTGTATGGGCATGCATACACACGCACACATACACACAAATATACAATAATTTAAAAATATTTCTTCGAACTCAAACTTTTTTTAGATTTATTTATTTACTTTTATGCACATGAGTGTTTCACTTGCATGTCTGTCTGTGCACCATGTGTGTGCCTGGTGCCCACATAGGTCAGGAGAGGACATCACATCCACTGGGACTGAGGTTATAGAGGCCTGTGAGCCACCATATGGGTGTTAGGAATACAAGCTAGGTCCTCTGCAGAGCAAGTGCTCCCAACCTCTGAGGCGGCTCTCCAGCCCACACCCAAACATTTAATGTCCATGTTTCCACTGGGATAGCAGGAGTGTGCCACCACACTTGACCTGTGCAGTGTGGAGGATCAAACCCAAACCCTCATGAGTGCTAAACAAGCACCTTGCCAATTGAGGTAATTCCCAGCCCTTGTGACTATGTTTTTAAAAGCAGATTTTAAGGAAGAAATTCATGCCTGATATTGTAAACCTCATCAAAAGTCTATGGCAGGGGAGGACATAAGGCCTGGCGGGGCGGGGCGTGGAGACTTAATCCTATTGTTTACTTAAATTGAAATAGCACCAAACACCTCCTAAATATGGGTATTTATACCCATAGACAATTACTATTCTTAGCCTTCATCGGAGAAATTCCTCTTTCCAGTGAGGATGAAGGCAGAGACATGGCTGCACGGGGTGATGAGAATAACAGAACATTGAGTATTTGTCTGATCTCCTCCAATGCTCATGGAATGTTGTAGACAAGGGGCCTGGAAGACTGTAAGAACCGGAAGATGCGAAGAAGGGCAGTGAAATGGACTCTGTTGACAACACACAGTCACTGCAGCAGTCAACTTTTATCAACTATAGCAACTATGAATGACAACATAGGCTCTACACAAGAACGTGAACATTAATAGCCAGACAAGTATGAGGACGGACTCATGAACCCCATCCCTCACTACTGAACTGTTTGTTGTGGATAGATTCAGGAGAAAGGGGAGTCATTGCTTTCTATTGTGTCCCTACTGCTGACCCCACCAGGTTCCAGTGGATAGACCCAATCCAATGATCACACAGACGGCCCTAATTAAACCAGGTGGGTCATATAACGAAACGAAAAATTATTAATCTGGGAAAGGGAGGGGGTATGGGGTTGAAAAGGGTAGGAGGGAGACGAGAAAGGGTTGGGGGAGAGGAAATAGAATTCATTATAAACATGTGTGGAATTGTCAAAGAACTAACTCAATTAAAAATAAAAATTCAAAGTAGTTTTTATAATTAATATCTTAATTATTGCATGGTGTTCACATACATATGCATATGTATGTGCCATNATCTTCTAAGCCAAATAAATTTATATGTATATGAATAAAGATAAGGAGCTACTNTAAGAAAAAATACCATTTAACATTTTCTCAGTATTTAATTATAAGCATCTCCCATTCAATCAAGAACTCAATAGATGCATTTTAATGGTTGTTTGGTCTTCTACTGAATGGCAATCATTTGATTGAACTGAATATTTTTCTCTTTTGGGACACTCTAGAGTGTTTCCATAGATTCGAATAGCATATACTCGAGAGAACGACAGAAGGAAACATATTTGTTTATGTTTTCAACTGGTTTGTTTTCCCACGGCCGGATTGCTGATGCAGACTCTGTGAACGAGAAAGGATTTTTATGGCTCTTGATGCACAGGACTCTTGCCCATTTCCAAGTGTGATGGTTTGTTTTACCTGACTCCAGATTGTTGTGACTCCGTGTAGTCAATATTTATTTATGAGAATTGTTAACTAAAGGTAATGAAAGTAATTGAGGGGAATTTAAACGGGGAAGTCATTTGCTTGAAACTCCTACTTGGAAGAGTTGTTTTGTCCTTGATCAAATTGTATATGAATTTTAATTTGGCTCTTCTGACTACAGAGAACACGCCAGCCCCTTCAGCTTTGCTCTATAAATCATCTTTAACTTTGCTGTTGGTTCTTCTGTCTGCCTTCTCTTCTACTTCTTAAGTGAATTTCCACTCTCTCCCTCATTGTTTTGNTGTAAGTATCTTTGGGCCTGGACGAAGGAGACACATTCTTTTCTTTCCTTGCTCTTTGGCTCCCTTTCACCTGGAACAATAAAACACAGGTCCTNCAGTGACTTTCAGCAGTCTGGGACTCTCAGATCTGTCCTGCCCTCCAGGTTCTGTTTCAGAGGTTCAAATCCTCCTAGTTCCTTTGCTCAGAGCCACTTCCNAATGATACTTGTCACTTAAACTTCAGCCAAGTTGAGGTCCGAGAATGAGAGGCCCAGAGGAGCTTCTAGTGGCCATCATCCAGAATGTAACAGTGGGACCCCTTCAAAACATCTTAGAGATGTTGTTGTCATTGTCCCTTGGCTCATATAGTTCCCCATGTTTCTCTCTATTCCTAAAACCCGAGTCCTTCCGTTGAAGTCCCATCCAGAGGCCAAGCCTAGCAATAGATCTGAATGGTCACATTCGAGAGACATCCTAGAAACAACAAAATCTGACGCAGCAAACCGGGAATGAGTAACCCAACTGCCTTGTGACTTCTGAGTTTTGTTTGTATGAATTCCACAAGAATGGGCAAGGGCATCACAAAAAGTTAGAACTTGTCTTACTAATGGGCAACATGTCATTCTGCTGAAGTAGTTCACATGGAACCTTGTTTCCCAGCGAATTAGGAACTGAACAAGGTGAATGACTGGAGTCCTACAGGAGAACATCCTCAGGTTTCTCTGTAAGTGAGGAGCTTACTGAAGTAGGGGAGAGTAAAGCACATGGCTTCTTACAAATGCTTCTGACTTGGGTTAGAAGCTGTGATCTGTGTTTTAGGTCAAAGGCAAGAACATGCTTTCCCTGATCAGTTTCCTGCCAGCCAGCAATCAATCATTTATCCCCCAGGGCGTTGTAGTTCATGGGTCTGTGGCCTGTTTTCCATTGGCTTCTATTATCATTTGCTAATTAGATTACAGCCTAGTATTTACCTTACGGTGCCTCTCAGAGCCCTTCCCCTGCAGTGTTTGTCTGTTAGCTTTAGAAATGTGGCCGATCTTGATGTCTCTTGGCCTGTTGTGTTAAACCAAGCCGAGGGGAACTTCAGATTCTCCTCTGCTTGGGGAGAGCAGCAGAGGTAAAAGAAAAGAGAATTCAATTACTCTGACTCAAGTTCAGACCTAACTTACCTTTGAGATTATGCACTTAGGATATTGTAGAGATTTAGGCATCCTTGGATTGCCTCAGGCTTTAAAATATAACTCTCACCTTGAACTCATGTTTTGCTTATGCTTAATACAAAATTATTTTCTAATAAAAAGTAGTATCATGTCCTCTGTGATTGGTACTGTAGGTCTGCCTGCCTAGGCTGTGGAGCCGTTATTTGGTCAAACACCAGTCTAAATATCATTATGAAAATGGGTACTTCCTTGTATATGATTAACATTTAGATTAGTGGAATCTGAGTAATGCAGATTGTTCTATCTAATGGCAGGGAGCTTATTTTTTTTAATTGGATAAAGTCCTCAAATGACTGATGACTCCTCCAAGAAAGAAAGTTGCATCTCCAAATTGCGGCAAAGAAATTCTGTCTGAGGACCAGCAAGATGGATCAGCTCTAAAAGTGCCTGCTGCCAACCCTGATGACTTGAGTTCGAATCTCAGCACCTACATGGTAGAAAGAATGAGAATGAAAATGGATTGCCAGGAGTTATTCTCTTACTCCATGTTGTACACCATGGCCTGCGCATATAACACACACACACACATACATACACGCACACACACACNTGCACACACACTCATACACACATATGCACACACACATGCACACACGCACACACACGCATACACACACATTCACACATACACATGCATACATACACATGCATACATGCACACACAAATAAATAATAAATGAATGTAATAAAAAAAGAAATCAAGTGGTATTCATGGTATCAATGATCCCATCTGAGGGGCAACTGCTGTGGAATGGTCTTTCTGTATGCTGTGAATATGTGTTGCTATGATTGGTTAATAAAGAAGCTACTCTGGCCTATGACGAGTTAGGTTATAGCCAGGCAAGAAATCCAAGAGAGAGACAGAAGAAGAAAGGTAGAGGCAGAGGAGATGCCATTCTGCCGTCCAGGGAGCAGCATATAATGGGACACAGGTAAAGCCACAGAACATGTGGTGACATATAGATTAATAGAAATGGGCTGAGTTTAGTTATAAGAGTTAGCTAGCAAGAAGCTTGAGCCATAGGCCATGGCCATAAGTTTGTAAATAATATTAAGCCTCTGAGTGATTATTTTATAAACAGCTGCAGGACTGTGGGGCCGGGTGGGACCAGACAAAACTTTCAACTACAGGCAACATCAGGCCTTCAAATTATCTGGCCAGGGGTCCTCTGTTCTCTAGTCTTCTCCAAGGGTTCCACAAATGTGGCTGATGAAGTGACCTTTCTGTCTCTGCTTCAGTTAAGCAGTGTGTAACCAGTGTCTTATTTTAGGGCTCCACTGGATTTGAGGACTGGATTTGGGCTCTCCTATGGCTTGGTGGCATACGGTTGGACCACGGCTCTCATCACTTCTACCCATTATCAAGCCATCTGCTTTCAGGGCTTTCTTGCTTATGTATTTTTCTGCCCCAAGAAAGGAGACGGCAAGAACCTCCTGGCTGGGGTTATTGATGTCCATACGTTCCTTAGGTGATCATCNTATAGTCCCAGGATTTCTTTTGTAAATACACATTGCATGTGTGTTTGTGTATGTATGCATATCTGTCTGTATGTGTGTATGCATTTGTGTATGTGTTTGTGTACATGTGGGTCTTTGTATGCTTGTGTGCATGTGCATGTCTTTTTATGTGTGTCTGTGTATGTGTGCGACTGTGTGTTATGCATGTATGTGTGTGCATATGTCTGTGTGTGTGTCTGTGTCTATGTGTGCATGTACATGCCATGGTGTGTGAGGAGGTCAGAGGACATCTTATCAGAGTCCATTCTCTCAACCTACCATATGGGATTCTGGGATTGAACTCAGGTCAGTAGGATTGACAGCAAGCTCCTTTTATACACCGAGCCATCTTGCTGGCCCTAGTCCAGTACTACCCCAGCTATCAGTGACAAACAGTCACCCCCTCCCACCACAGCTTGTCCCTGGGCTGCCATGTTCACAGTCAGAAAGGAAAAAAGTGAAATATCAAAATGGCAAAGCCGTATCTGGGCCAGCCGACATGAAAATTCTGTCAAAATCTCTCTGCTTCATCTTAAGATCTCACCAAGGATTATTGATACACATGAGCCCCATACATGTTCATTCCCCTAATTGATAAAAAATCCAGTTCTCATTTTTGGCTTGAAAATATCTTTTCTGATTGAGAATAAAGTAGAAAAGAAATCATATAAACTGCCAAGAGGAAAATAATACCTCAAGATGTCTGCCATGTATGCTGAAGTTATAGTTCTCTGAGCATTCTTTTGAAATCATCAAATAGAGAATTTATCAGAACCCTGGATCTTCCAGTCAGTTCACCTGGAACACGGTATTAAACACTGTATCTTTTAATATTCATAGGGATGTGAGAATTCCATTCAGAAATGCCTGGGGCTTCTGGCATGTCATGAGTATTAGGGAATGGTGGTTATGACCGANGCTGTGCAGCCAAAGGCACAGGGTGAACGGAATTACGGATGAAAGGACTTTGCCATCCACTTCAGGAAACAGGTTCTGCAAACACAATAAGAATGATTAGATGCATTTGGTTTGGTTTTGAGTATTCTGTGGAACTCTACTTTCTTCAGTGTACCTGTCCTAACCTTGCCTGCACTCGAGTGGTGTCACATGCTGTGGTGTCGTATAGCTATTAGATCATGCAGAACCAGGAGCCCTAGAACCAGGAGCCCTACCACTTCTGTGGCTCAGACACTCACCTCCTTGATGGTTTTTAACACTGGGGCATTAAATGAGTCTCTCTTAGTTATGATTTTGAAAGCACTCGTAAATACTGGAGGATTACACACGCTGCAAGAAAGTCTGAATTGAAATAAAACATCATATCCTTGAAATGTTAAATACTCCTACATACTGGATTTTCAATAAAATCTAAGCAAACAAATCTTGAAGCTATCTTTCCTGTTAGCTAAAAATGACACAAATTTAAATTAATAAGTGATATAACAATAAAGCTGCTCAAAGATAGGATTCATCATGCATTAAGTACTAGATTCTTTATTTAGGCCAGACACGATTATGTGATAATAGGATAAATGCCTTGCTAAGTGCATAAAAACGAAACCACTCTGTATATCACACAGGCATATTACATTTCCAGGGCATTAATTTACTTCATTATGCAATGAAATTATACTTTTTAAGTGAAATCTCAAGGAGAAATCAATTTGCTGAATGGAACCCAAGATACATTCACCTTAGATAAGAATCAGCATTTACCACAAGTCCCACATCATGCAATAGCCTTCCCAGGCCCTTTTAAAATAAAGAAGAAGTCTAGAAAACTCCTAACACATCTTGGCAAACACTCAAGCAATTTTTTCCATTGATTCAAAGTTTTTCCAAAAAAGAGAAGAAGGAGGAGGAGGAGGGGGGAGAAGAGGAGGAGAAGGAGGAGGAGAAGGAGGAGGGAGAGGAGGAGAAGAGGGAGGAGGAGGAGAAGAAGAAGAAGAAGAAGAAGAAGAAGAAGAAGAAGAAGAAGAAGAAGAAGAAGAAGAAGAAGAAGAAGAAGAAGAAGAAGAAGAAGAAGAAGAAGCAGCAGCAGCAGCAGCAGCAGGAGGAGGAGGCAGAGAAGGAGACGGAGAAGGAGAAGGAGAAAGAAAGAAGGAAAGAAAGAAAGAAGGAAGGAAGGGAGGGAGGGAGGAAGGAAGAAAGGAAGAAAGAAAGAAAGAAAGGAAAAGAAAGAGAAAACCAGAAAGAAAAAAAGGCATGCATGGTCCCTAACATGTACAGCCAATCCTGTTACCTGTATTTCTCTAAGTCAATGGCTTTATCACTATGTTGGAAAATACATTTTGAGTGACTAGCTCCCATTGCCAACTTTCTCATGACTCTGTAAAGTCAGCTCTTCAGCAAACAGTAAGCCTATGTCATTGCTTGGGTCACCATAGTCTACTTCATGCGTTTGACTTCCGACTTTGTTCCTGTTGTATAGTTTCTGTTCAGATGATGGTGAAAGTAACTGGAAGTGCCGCTTGTGCTCACATCCAAGGTTAAAGAGTTGACTTCTGTATCTCTCTCTCCTCCACCCTCCCCACATCTAACCTAAGACTCCATCTCATCAGTCCAATTGCCAACCTGCATTTCAAGTTCATCCACTTCTCTATTTTCACAGAAGCCTGGACCAAGACTCCATCACCCTTTTCCTTGTCTGTGAAATTGTTTCCTAGTCTGAGTTCCAGACCTCTCTCCCACCACCAGAATCTACTCTGCATGTAGTAGACAGAGGAACATTTTAGGAGTGTAAATCATGCGTCATCTCACCAATGAAGCTCCCAGTGACCTTCTGCCATGGAATAAATCTCTGTGATGCTCCAGATTAGCGGTTCCCAACCTGTGGGTTGCATATCCCGCAAATCAGATATTTACATTACATTCATAACAGTAGCAAAATTACAGTTCCAAAGCAGCAATGAAATAATTTTATGGTTGGGAGTCACCAGAACATGAGGAACTATATTAAAGGGTCACAGCATTGGGACGTTTGAGAAGCACGGCTCTAGATCCCATTGACTCTACTCTTCTCAATGTGTTCCATTTCCTTACTTTTTCCCGTAATCAACACATTGGTCTCCTTCTTTTTCTTAAAACTCCAAACTTACTCCCATGTTAGGGCTGTTACACAATTTGTTTTGTTGGAATGTTTTTATTTTTATCACTTGGGACATACCTCCATTGTTCTGTTCTTGGAAAGATCACAGACCACACTGTGTATAGTGACCTTTCCAAGTCACTTTCCATTTCTTTGGGTTTTTTTTTTACATCAGTAACAAGGAAATATCTCACCCATATGTTGTGGTCTGTTTCCCTGACCCACAGGCTTCAAGAGAACAGTGATTAGGTTTGCTTGGTTGTTATTATAGTTCTACAGCTAGCATTGTGCTTGGCACTCCCCAGGTGCTCCATGCTTACTAAATTGATTGACTGATTGGAGTGCATAGATTCTGATAGATTCCATGCTGGGTCATGAAGTGTTCATCTTGCCTGTGCAAACAAGAGATATAAAAAGACAAATATTCAACCTATTTGCATTGTCCTAATGAGTCCTCACCAAAGACCGTTTTTAAAAGAGCACATTAAGAAATGATTGGTCTGTTAAAACGCCTTGAACCACCTCTAGAGGCTTGGGATTGACTCATGACATTTTGTGCACTTTTATAGAGGTGTTCTCGGTGTTCTTGTGTTCTCTCATGGGCCCTTTCAGCAATATGTGTTACTATGTGACATTTTGATTTTCACCCCATCAAGTACACAAATCAAAAAAGATGCTGCTATCATGGATGATAGACATTTTATCAATTCTTGCTGCCAGCATTAAAAATAATGTTTGGACAATTCCTCCTGGTGTATATTTAATTCTCTAGATAAATTAAAGCCTAGTTTTGGCCACTGACAGAATTTAATCTATGCAATTAATGAAATGGGATCCTATGCACTTTGCTTCAGGATGCTAACAATATGCTTTGTACACTTCCTGAAATATAGATGATAGACAAGGAAACAATCCAGATTACTCACTGTCAAATTCACTCAATTTCCCTTAAAGAAACAAAGCTTAGATGAGGTTACATGAATTAGTTGCTCAAATCAGCAAAGTGAGACATCAATGGCACAAGGGTTCCTGAGATTCTGCAGAACAATTGAGCAAATTCTACATGATGTGAAGAATGCAGTGTAGAGGAGGGGGGAACATCTGAACAGTACTGTCCCCCTCTCCAGCTTCATAGAGACCTTAGGCAGGCCCCTGGGGAAGCATGCCACTCCGTCAGCTGGACCTCTGCAGCTGGTGGATTCTGGCCATGTATTCTGGTGTGATCTGTTCATAGCTAGTTGCTGCATCCTGACAGCCTCCACAATAAAGGAGACCCTGCCTCAGGCTGGGCTTCTTCCAGCCTCGGAAGTCACTAGTACTCAATTCTACACCATTCACCCTTCCCAACCTCCTGACATCTGCTTCTCCTTCTTCCCACGTCTCATGTGCACATGACTCAGAGAAGGTATCGATATATCTTTGATATATTCCTCTCCTGACACAGTTCTCATTGCCCCTCCTCTACTTTCTCCTCCCAAACAGGTCTCCAGCTGAACTGTTGGATGAATGAACCAGTCAGCACCACTTCTTTCGGGTGCCTTTGTGTGAACCANCATCAAAATCTTCAAGGAGTGAGAAGAAAGCAGAAAACATCAATGCAGTCTATTTGGTTTTGTTTAATGAACATAAAAGCTATTTTCAAAAGAGCCTGTTTATGGATGACCTCAGCTAAGACTCCTAGCAATAGTGGAGAGGGTGCCTGAACTGGCCTTCCCCTGTAATCAGATTAGTGACTACCATAATTGTCATCAGAGAGCCTTCATCCAGTAACTGATGGAAGCAGATGCAGAGATCTATAGCCAAGTACTGGGCTGAGCTCTGGGAATCCTGTTCAAGAGAAGGGGGAAGGATTGTACAAGACAGGGGGATTAAGGTCATCACAAGGAAACCCACAGAGACAACTAACCTGGGCTCATAGGAGCTCACAGACACTAGACGGACAGCTAAGGAGCCAAAGTGGGACCAACCTAGACCCTCTACATATGTGTGACATTTGTATAGCTTGGTCTACTTGTGGGGCTCCTGGCAGTGGGGATGGGGTCTGTCCCTGAAGCTTTGGCAGGCTTTTGGGAACCTATTCCTCTTGCTGGGTTTCCTTACCAAGCCTTAATATGAGGGGAGGAGCTTAGTCGTACTTCAACTTGATATGGCATGCTTTGTTGACATCCGTGGGAGGCCTGCCCCTTTCTAAACAGAAACTGAGGAGGAGTGGATTGTGGGGTGGGGGATAGGAATAAATGGGGGTGGGGATGAAATGGGAGGAGAAGAGGGAGAGGAAAACGCAGTAGGGATATAAAATAAATGAATACATTTAATTAATTAATTAATTTTAAAAAGGATTTTTTTTTTTAGCTCTTATGAACCTCAAGTCTATAACACATTCACACAGGAAATGTCAGTGATCAGAAATTCCTGGAGACAAGCAGCAGCATAGTCTACAGGGTCCAAGGAGGGGATGGAGGGACAGGGGATAGTGAGGACAGGCTATGTCTTGGCCTTGTTCTCTCTTTAAAGAGTTGCTCTGACTGGCTTGTCCGCAAGACAAACTTCCTCCTTCCTCTCGCCAGCCTTTGTCATGAACTTCCTTTGGAGTCTTCCTCCGGCCCCCATCCGACCATTCAGACTGAAGCACAGAGCAGCTCCTCTATTAAACCATCCGTAAATTATCCTCCTTTGAATATGCTACTTGTTTCCGGTGCTTGCCAGGTAATTATTCTCATCCTGGTACCCTGTGGAATGGTCAAGACCCGGAGATGGAGCTGGGGAGATGGGAAGAGAAGTCATCCCAGTGTCTGCTTTGGGGCATGGGCTTGTTCAGATGATCAACACCTGGCATCACTCAGGTTAATAAGCCTGTAGGATATTGTGCAAAAACTTTACTGTGATTTATGCCTGTATTCAGAAGGCAAATGAAGGGCAAAGGAGCACAATTAATCTTTGTCTATTTAGCCTTTTTTATTAAGTACCTATTATGGTGGGTGGAACACAGGGACAGAGGAGAAATGAGCAAAAATGATTTACCAGTCAGTTATAAAGGAAGAAAGCAAAGCTGAGTGTAGAGTTGGGTTTCCCATTTGAGGCACACTGAGGAGGAGGGAGGCCTCAGAGAGTGGGTGTGGTTTGAGCTAAGGGGAATCAGGAATGGTTAAGAGGGCCACAGGCCATTCTCAGTCCACAGTGGGATTCCTCCTCCTGGGGACCATTTGTAGTCATGTGGGCATGTATTCTATTGTCNTAATGACTAGGGAGAGGAAAATGAGAGAAAGAGCATCTCTGTTGGTAATGTGTTGATAGAGCCTAGGTAGCTCAATGTCCTACCGTGCTCTGTCTAGTCACAGACAATTGTTTAACCAAAGATACCAGTGTAATGCTGAGTAGAAACAGGAAGGGTGAAGGTCTTGAGGCTCTCACAGCCCAGCACGTACCTTGTGTATGTGTTTCTTCACTTAACTCAGGCTGTTGTGGACCACACATCTTCAAATCTTTCCACATACCCCTGCAGCCTAGTGATGGCCGTGCAGCTCAGGCTCTCGTCCACCCTTCTGTGTGGTGTGGGTTTTATCCAGGACCTGAAGCAAAACAGAGCAAGAGAACCTGTGATTATCACTGANANGGTCGTCCTTCAGGNTAGAAGGTGAATTTACTGGTAGCAACTGATTCTCATAAAATAGGAAAGAGCAGCAAGGGGAGAAGCATGGTGCCCACCCTACACATCTGCACGAATAGCTCTCCCTGGAGGGTTATTTGTAACAACGAAAGAATCTATTGACACTCCAGAGGTTTTCACTCTCTTCATNGNAACTCNAAAAGAAATCAGCTTACACTTTTCATAGGCAATTTAGACTGAAATTGATCAATTTATGGGCTGTACTTGTAGAGAAATGTTACATTTTTACAGGTTTCTCTTTCTCTATAAATGTGTTCATAATTTCTTTGAAAGTGGATTCATCTGGTATCATTGGTTTAGACTTCATATATACTCTATGAAATTTTTTCTGTCTCATTTTATTGCAAGATTCCAAAAATAGTAGGATTAAAAATATGAGGCTGTACCCTTAATAAATTCAACTTTTTTGAAACAATACACTTCCTATTTAAAATCCATTTAATATAATCCTCCTGTGTGTTCAAGCTACTCAACCATTCTCTCCTTAGCCACCAAGAATATTACAAGCTTGTTAATGCTACTATTTTATCACCTTTGAATAAAAACAGAGATGCATCCCATTTTATTCTGTTATATGTTATACTGAAAAGCATCCTGTAAGAAGTATCAAAATGATGGCATCCAACTAATGTTTGGATGCTCTAGCAAGTAAACCATGCTACAACCAAACTCCAGAAAGAGATTCCAGACATATGTGTACTGGAAGCCGTCTAAACCCACCACCAGGGATGCTGGAGCAGGGGCATTACAACTTTAAGGACATCCGGAGCTGTGTATTGACATCCTGTTTCTCTACCAATGATGAGGTTCCAGTAAACAGAGCCCTCTTTCTTGACTAGCTCAATGTTTTGCCAAGGCAATCTACTTTGTTGTAAGCCAGGAGCAGGCAGAATGAAGGCACAAGTTGAAGGAAGATCCTGTTAAGTCATTTCTTCACTCAGTCAAAGAGAGATATTTCCTTTCTCTGGTTAGTCCCTAGTACCAACACTGACAACACATTAAAAGCTTGTTTCTTGGCAACTGTGCTCTACCTCATTTCTGTCCTCCAGCCCTGAAGGACATAGCAATTTATCTCCTGCAGCACCGAAGGCGGAACAAACTTGGCTCTTTGCATATTTAACCTGAGTGGAGTCTACAATCAGTTCCTGGGAAGGAATAGTTAAGGTCTACTGAGCAGTAGCCCGGCTAGAAATTGTCCTATGGACTTCTCTAAAGAGAAGAGACACCCATAAATGTGCTAGTGAATGATTTGGGGGGGTGCTTAGGACCCGGAAATCTAAACCATGTTCTATCTTTTCTTTTTCAGTTGATGATGGCCATGTAAGCATGGTCAGAGGAACAAAACTTTTTTGATAATTTAAATCTCTCTGTGTACAGGAATAAATAAAACAGCTGTTTGATTTTGTAAAAAAGGAAGAGAGAGAGAGAGAGAGAGAGAGAGAGAGAGAGAGAGAGAGAGAAAGAAAGAAAGAAAGAAAGAAAGAAAGAAAGAAAGAAAGAAAGAAAGAAAGAAAAGAAGGAAGGAAGGAAGGAAGGAACGAAGGAACGAAGGAAGGAAAAACAAAAAAACCTGCATTCTTTTGTTGATGGCATTTCACTCATCCTGGGATGAAATGCTCAAAGGCTCACACAGGAATGTGAAAATGGGTAGAGCACAGAATAGCTCTTTCCATAGTCACTGTGCACTGTCCAACTTACATCATGTTTTAAGATTCTGGATGATCTATAGTAATACCATGAAGACCCTGCTGAGGCTTGATATTGTTGTTACCCTAAACATTGAGGGGAAATGGTTTCTTTGAGGTTACAAGCTCTGCAAGAACACCCCATAATTATCTCCACTTCTGAAGTCCCATTGCAATGAATACACTTTTAGAATTCAATTCATTCTTTCCTCTAAATTGAATTTATGTGTTCTTTAGGTATTTTGCTATCTCCCTTATTCTCCCACCTCCTCCTTCTTTTTCATGCTATGTGCAGTGGGAGGTGACTACTACAGATGCCTATTAAATGTGGACCAAATGTGTGAATTCAAACCCAGACATGCATGCACCCAGCATTGGTACTATTTCAAGACTCATGAAAGATAACCATCATTCATCATTTAAGGCAGACCTACATTTTTTTNATTGTNTTTCACTTAANAGTTGACTACCNAGGAAAGTTTATATTTAACAAAGCAATAAAATATTTTCCTNACCATAGAACCCTTTTTACTTGATTCTCACAACATTCCAGGAATAAGACTGAGAGCACCGATTCCCAACCTGTGGGTTGCGACCCCTTTGGGGGTAAAATGAGCTTTTCATGGGGGTCACATATCAAATATCCTGCATATCAGATGTTTACATTATGATTTTTAACAATATCAAAAATACAGTTATGAAGTAGCAATGAAATAATTTTATGGTTGGGGAGTCACTGCAACATGAGAAACTGTATTAAAGGGTCAGCACATTAGAAAGGTTGAGAACCACTGATCCAGAGTGTGAATCCTTGGGGCAGACATTCCAGTTTCTCTAGGCATTACATGGGCCATGTAATGCTCCTATGTCAGTGAGTTACATTTGNTATTTCCAAATTTTTAAAATTTCTTTCATTCTCTTTCACTCTTACTGGGATGAATTTAGATTTTAGAACAAAATCCATGGCCTTTTGATGGTACATGCAACTCTATTATCCAAGGGTGAAATGTAACATGTAGAGACAAAATGCCGGGTGGCTTGTATCCTTGATACAAATCTTGCCTCTTCTTCGAGCTCAGCATTTGTGTTCTATGGCCTGTTGGAACCTACTCCTAAGACTGGCTGGAACATAGGGATAAATCAGTCAAGCAAAAGCTGGAATAAGCCTCAGAGTAGAGTTGTCCCTAAGCAAAAATAATGGGTCTAATCATTCTGACCATGACCTGGTCTTGACCTGACCATGTAGCTAGAAACTCCACAAACAGGAGTCTTTGGATAACAGAAATTTTACAGATATCCATTTGCACTAAAGAAGTCTCTAGACTGGGGTCTAGGTTTCATTAGGCAATACATGAACCATAGGAGGAGGAGTTTTGGCAAAAGCGAGTATCAACCAGCTAGCATCAGCCATAGATTATATATGAGTTGGCATGTAGCATTATTGCTCATGTCAACTCAGCCCTAAAGATGAAGAATCATAGGAAAAGCTACAGCTCAAAAATATTGTTATAGGGAAAAAACTCCTAATCTCATCTCAAGTGAGAGCATGATTNAATCATGGACTGGCCGAGGTAGGGAGTATAGGTAAAGTAATACAGGCAATCTTAATGCTCAAGTGTAGGAAGATCCTGCCTCAGTTTCCAGTCTATAAACCCTGGTGCTATCCTAATTTGTAATGCTCTGTGTCTGTACTGCATGAGCATCCCTAAGCAGCTTTTGTTAGACCACCAGCAAGCTCCTTGTAAACTANTCTGTCTACAAAGGATGGTTTCTCCCACCAGTCAGACTCTCAGTTAATTTCCAGCATCTCCTAAAAAGATCTTGGCTATCAAATACTTTTAGGTCAAACTTGTCACAGATGCAGTCGT
Organism: Neotoma lepida; assembly: GCA_001675575.1. Classification (NCBI taxonomy): domain Eukaryota; kingdom Metazoa; phylum Chordata; class Mammalia; order Rodentia; family Cricetidae; genus Neotoma; species Neotoma lepida. Next base: position 28,008 of record LZPO01087386.1, on the reverse strand, counting down.
TTTCACCATCTATGTAAGAACTGATACACAGAAATAGTACATGACTTGTCCAAGATAAATTAATCCCAGGCTGGGAACACACCAAGGCCCCTAGTGCCACCTGTCTTACACTCTTGCTTTCTTTTCCACTTCTGACATGACGTCTTGGTTCACCATGTTTGATGATCATACAACACTCCCTCTGACCAAGTTATTTCATTCTTTGATTTATTGATTCTAAGTAAACTCTATATGTAGCTCACTCCTGGTTACATTTTCCCTCTTTAAAAAACTTGAAATGATCACGATATTGGAATTTCTAATAAAAGAACCAGCAAGCTAACCTAATTGCAGAAGGTCAATTAAACATCACACTTACCCACTGTAGCAGTTACCATCTTATCATTCAGGATACAGCTATTACGTGGTTAATTTGACATGTAACTGGGATCCAGAAACCCAATGCACAATCCCATTTCTTCAACTTTTAACTTGTTACTTTAACCTGATTTTCATGAGTATGCATTTGTAAGTTAATTTTTTTTTCCTACGTTGCTTTGGAAACCACACAGTTGAGTATGATTCAAAGATCCATTTAATGTAGTCTGACTCNATCCTGTCGTTATTCTACCAAACCCATNTTTTGGCTAATTCTTGACTTAGNGTCCAATCGGGAAGACATTGAATGAATGTCCTTCTGAAGAAAATAGACAAGTAAACCTCTTTCTAGTGAATGAAGAAAATTTTCATTTCCTTGAAATGCTTCTGAAATAACAGAGTTTAAAATACATCACCCGGAGAGGTGATTAAAACATACCGACTNCCAGGCTTTTGAAAAACACGCTTGGTAAACATCCAGTCCACGAATCTGCATTTTAGTAAGTATACACTAGTGAATTTTTAAAATGTGGTCCACAGAATATATTTGGAAATATTTATCCCTTATGAACTGACGACATATTAAATACATGCCAAATCCTCTCCATTCCCTTCCTTGCACATTTATGATTATTAAGCTAAGATGGATAAGTGGTCTCAGACAGTGGGGATTCCAAGGACGGAAAGATTCTNCACTCTATNTTCTCAGTTAGTGAAAAATCACCTCTCGAAACGACATCACCTTAAGTTTAATCTTGATTCAGCCAGAAGCCCAGAACCTGCTGCACATTCATTTTGAAACNTAATCATCCTTAACCATGTACTTCTCTTGATGTAAGGCTTGTGCTTATAGNTTCTCCATGTCTCTCCAGAATAGGTGGACCCTTCTGTCTGCCACCGGGGGATTGATTTCTGTGTACAGAATAGTTAGGCACANCGGGAGGTTCAGGGACATTGTACAGGCTGCTGGATGGCAGTTGGCATTAACAAGGAATGTTAGAGAAAGACCATGGGCAACAGAGATTTTCATAAACAAAACAACTCCCCACCAAAAAAATATNACAAAGCTTCCATTATTCAGCAAGATCTGGCTTCACAGGAAAAAAAGAAGACTCACAACATGGTTTTAGGGGAAGGCTCGACTACCTTTTGAACATGTAACTATGATGCATGAAAAAAGTTCATTTTCAGAGCCCAATACTCATTGAGACAAACTGAATAGCGGTATCCTTCAAAGTGCACTCTAGCCTGCAGTATCTGCCTTCTAGGCCAGACCCTGGTCAACCATCACAAACAGGTGGTCCCTAGACCCATCTTCGGAGAAGAGCCACTCCTGGCTCAGTGCATCTGAAACTCAAGTTCTGTTTTACCTAAGTAACCTATGCAATCAGACTAATGGCAACTCTGACATTAGAATCCCCAAAACCTCCATTCTGGGCTAGCTCAGCACATAGTGCTGGTCCATGGTAGTCTTGGACTGCCTAAAGCAGGATCTCATGGCTTCTAAGGAATGTTTTTGCTATAATAACTTGTAACCGCAAGTACTACACTGGTCCAAAGAGTTTCCTAGATCGCTATTTTGTGCACTATTCCCAGAATTCCTAAAGACTGTTACCATAGAACTTTCTTACATCCAAAGTAAGATTTTAAGATAATGAATATTCCAAGATCTTTCATGCTAATATGCCAAGAAAAATAAACCCACTTACCTTTAAACTAGTCATGCCATTTTCAGTGCCCATCACTCCAAATCATAGAGCTAGGGCCTCTCAGAGAATGTTAAACCCAAGAGCAATGCTTCTCAAACTGGATCTTGCCCAGCCTCAACCTCAACTGGTAGGTGACTAGGGACTAGGTGAGTATGTAGGGTTTTTGTAGAGCATGCATTCCTGCAATAACAAATTGGCTTAAAATCTTATGAAGAAAAACATTATGTTCATTTTAACATCTGGATATTTTGGAGTAAGGCACAAAATTGTACTTCATTTTGCAACATGAAAATAAGATTTCAAAGACAATCCCTGCTTGCACTGGCTGCTTAGGCCTCTGTCTAGTAATTACCTCAGGGAGCATGTTCATTCTCTCCTGTCACTTGGGGTCTCCATCTGGAATTGGGAATCTCTGCTTGTTTCTTCATCTTGCAGAAGAGAGAAGCTGAAGCCATGATTTGATCAAGGTCAACAATGGGCTGCTGTCAGAACTAACCAAACTTTGTCAAATTTAATCTTCATATTTTTTTTAAAGCTTACAGACAGTGCTGTAATCCCAGTGAGCACATGAGACATCAATATTTTTTTTTTAATGTTTTGGTCATTGATAGGTTGTAGTCGTTCTCAGGAGAGAGAAAAGGCTGAATACAATAGGCTATCGAAGTGAGTACGATAGCTGTCTAAACTGTGTGTATATGTTCACGCAAATGTTTTTATATACAAATATAAGACTAGACTTCTGAGTTTTGCAGTAAAAAATGCATCAGAGCTGGAGAATATAACACAAAACAGTGCCTGTTCAGAGCAGTGAAGATGCATTTCCCTATTTTTAAATTTGGTGCAATATAATAGTGCTCATTAAAATATAAGNGTGGCCCACCTAACCTCGGCCGTCTCCTTGGAAAAAAATCATGCCCTCTTAAGTGTTTCCATCATTCAAGTGAAAATCTAAAAGGACTAAACATCTTTCCACTCGCAGCTGCCTGCAGTAATGGATTATGCCTTTGAACTTGCCAGTAAACTTCACGGTCCTCGTATAAATATCAAACTTGTCAAACTTGCTTTCCAAGGAAGACGGGTAATGAAAGGCTTATCTGTTTGGGGAGTAAGTTAATGCCTCAACTTCACCTCAAAGTCCCATCCTGTGAAAGTTTCAATTCTAGAGAAGTTCCTGTCAGTTATCGGGGTCATCTCTGGCTAGGCCTGGAGGCTGCATTCACTGAAGTTTGGGCCGACTGTTCTCCCCACCTTCCACAGAGCCTCAAGCACTCGAATGAACTCTGTGCCTTTCTTTGCTCCCCGCTTTCTTTTGAGTCAGGGCACCCGAGGATCAAAGGAGTCCAAATGCATGAGGTATAGTGGAAAGAAGTCAGGGAGGGTGTGCCAGGATCACTCCAGGGACCTAGTGGGTAGCCAGTGCTGTGAGGTGAATAGCTAAATACTGCCCACCTGGCTCAATTCAGGGCT